>RJWH01004356.1:0-110588 GCA_004363575.1 Solenodon paradoxus
GTTCCACAGCGGTTCAGGCCGCTGCTGGCTTTGATCACCTGTTCCCTGATTTATTTTAAGCTTTGTATACTTGAGTCCTTAACTATTTTTATAGTTGTTTAGGACACTCATCTGGCATGGACACAAGAGGACAGACAACAAAATCTCTATGTTTTGGATAAATATCAAAATGAAAGTGGTAAGTTCCTAAGATGAAAAACATAAACAAGGCCATTAGAGTGTTTGCTCACAAGTTTAAAAGTCATTCTGCCAGTCCACTGTCCTCCTCGGTTGGGACGTCAAGGCCCCATGGTCAGCCTGAAGGCACAGTGGAGAATCCAGGTCTTGCATGAGCGGGACAGAGCTCCGGGGTGCGTACAGTGTAAAGACATGAGTGGCCAGAGCGGGTCAGTGCACAGAGAAGAAAGGCCCAGCCAAAAAATAAAACCGAGACAGAGGAGTCAGTTTTGATGAGTCAAAGTCAGGGAAGGCAGGTCGTCCATATGGTCCCGGGGTGCTGCCCCCAGGGGCTGAGCAGCTGTCAATCACAGCCACAGAAAAGGCTTAGGGGACTTACAAAGCTGCTGAATTAACTCCATTGCTGCAAAGCGAATGTGTTTCACAGGCAGCTGAGCAGAGGGCCCTGCCAAGCAGGGGGCTCCAGCCCTTAAAGAGATGAGAGGAATGTAAAGTGTGAAAACATCTGAACTGCTCCTGCTGTCACAGCTGCAGGGCCTGGATGGGGCCATTCACAGCTGGGGGCCCAGCTACCCGCTCTGCCTCTGGTTAATGAAACCAGCATGGGGATCCTAATGACTGATCAAAGCCCACCCAGCTCCCCCGCCCTATGTCTGGTCCCCTGACCCTGCCCAGAGTGAGAACACTGCAGGAGAGGGAGAGAAGGACGGTGAGGGACAAGAGAGACCAGCCATGTTCAGTATTAGCCTTCTTCTTACAGGGGTGATGAGATGGCACCATCCTAACCCCAGATCTCCAAGCACAGTTTCCTGGGGTCCTTAACACCATTCTCCTAACTCTGAGGGTAGCAGGAGGATGGAGGGGGTTAGAAGAATGCAGCTTTGGCCAAAAGGCCCCAAGCAAATGCTTGACTTCTTTCTGAAGTGAGCTTCCCATGCTGGTCCTGAACTAAGAGTTCTGACTTTGCCTGTCTTGCCTCCCTCTGGTCAATAATGAGGCTGCATCCTTAGTGAACTGCCAAAACCCTTTTAAAATCACTCATCAAGAAAGTAAGCACATAGCTACCTCCTATCGGTTTGTCCCTGAACTGCTCCTGAGTGCCCACAGTCATAGGGGACTCTGCCAAAGGGGTCGGATTAGGGCCCACAAGGATTTCTGCTTTTCTAGTCAAATGCTTATGCAGCCCGACATTCTGGGACTAGGCAGAGGAATACCAAACACTGAATACGCACACAGATAGGCCAGATATAAGATTTGTCTTGCTTATAAGGCAGGGAAGAATATAAATGTGTCTATGTTTGAGGCAGGGTGGGTAGGGGTGTTGCTGATAGCAGGCGTTTTTGTGGGGGATGGGCTGGGTGAGGTGAGGATGGAGAAGTTGTGCCTCTACCAGTAAATCTGATGGCTTCCTGAACGTGCTAGGAGAGCCACAAAAGGAAGCACCTAACTTTGTGGGTGATGTCGCATATGGAGTGTCACAGGAGAACTTCAACAGCATGGCAGAAGTGGAGAGTGCATGAATGCTTAGAAGAAGCAAGAGGTAGTTGTGTAACCGTGAAAATGCTGGAAGGGAAACTACAGTAAGGCCTGCTGGCATTCTCAGCATGTGTGGGAGGGGCAGCAGGAGCAGAGAACACGAGTTCCATTAAGATGGGTTAGGCGGGGGAGAGGGTGCTGGGTCAGTAGGAGGAGGAGGCTGTGAGAGTCCAGGTGACAGATGGCCAGGTTATGACAGAGATACAGAAGAATGGAAGAAGAGGGATGTAGGAATTAACACAATATACTGAATGGAGGGACCACACATCTAGCTCATATCCAGATCTCCCTGGAGACGATGCTTTTTATTAAGCACTACTGTATGTATCCACTATCCTAATGACTTGCCTCTACCTCTAGGCACAAAGTGAGAATCTGGCTGGAGGACTCCAGGTTCTGCACGCTGTATTTGAGGTACCATGGTTGGGCAGTAGAGGGCGCTGCTGCTCTGACAGGAAAATGCAGGAAGGAGGAAGCAGGTTGCAGGAAGCCTTGTGGTGGGTTGTTGCTTTTGCACTTTCTAAACCTAGGGTCATTAGTACACAATGAACAGAGTGACATCCTTACGAGTAATCACAGAATTTCTCCATGATGTACTAAAGCAGAACTAGGGGCCAGAAGCTACTTGGCCATCATACCATTTGGCTTGTACCCAAATAGCATGGGACCATAACCATTAGCACTTCTCTACTAAAATGGGAAGAAAAAAAAAGTCTCCCTCCTTTTTAATAACTTTATTCCCCAAACTTCAAAAATGAAATTGCCAAGTTAAGAACTTGCCTTGAAAAAAATTTTCTAATTTATTATAAAGAAGGTCCGGGGCTTGGGAATTTTTTAATGCAGATTCCTAATTTTCCAAAGTGAGATTCTCCTGTGCATTTGAATAGATTATATTCCTATTCATTGCTAGCCCTTAGCACAAAGGGAATATTATTAAAACTACTGCACGGGTCTCTGAGGAAGGGCTCTGCTTTTCGTTTCCTTTCTCATTTGGGGGACTTTGGATCAGAGACTGTCCATTTCTCGCCTGTGGAAGAAACTGGGTTTCTGAGGAGGTGATCTAAAGGTGTGTTCAGCAGTCCAGGCCTCGAGGAAGCAAGTCATATAAGGGTCCCAAGTAATGAGATTAGACCTAAAGGAATGAGGGGGAATCTGAAAGCCTGATTAGGAAGTGATTCCTCTGTGTGCCTGACCTGTGTCCCGACGAGGTCCGGCTTTCCTAAGGCACCATCTGTGAGAAAGTAGCTGGGCTTCTATGAATGAGCATTAGGAAGGAAATGGAGCAGGGCTTCCCTTGAGAAGCTGCAGTCAGTCTCTTGAAAGCAAACGGGAGAAGGTAGGAGGGCATGGCAGTTTCTCCAGTAGGAAACTCACATGGGAGAGTATTCCTAGGTGCAGCCACTCATGGAAGCCCAAGAGAGTGGGGAGAAGGGTCTGTCCTCAAAGCCTATGGACCTCAAAGTCGAGCACTCTCTGGAGAGAGCAGCTCTTCCCCAGGGGTCAGAAAATTTCGTTCTTGGGAGCTCACTTAGCCACCTCCTGCATCTCTCCAACTCCGAGCCTGATCCCTCTGTCCTGATGAGTTTCTTTGGGAACCAGCTCAGCCCAGGGGAGACTCCTTGCAGGCTAGCCAGAGCCTAAAGGCCTAGCCCAAGCCATAAAGACCCCAGACACTGGCCTGGTCATTTTGCCATGGACACTGATGCTTCTTGTCTGACACTTCATTCCTCAATCTCTGGTGTGACAAGGAGGTGTGTGGTTTCTCCAGGGAAAATTATCCCTTTGCTACCAATGTGAGCATCTTCAATGGCAAAGTCCTGGTGGAGCCTCAGACAAGAGAGCCTTGGAACAGGCCCTGTGTCCAACTTGTATTCTGAGGTCCTAGAGGGGAACTGGACCCTCCCTTCCAACCCCAAAAGACCAGAGCAGCTCAGTGGTGGTTTTCTGGGTGGAGGGGTGGGGGCTGGGTGTGCTAGGCTGCAGCCCCACCTCCACCACCTCCTTGGCAGCTGGGATGCGCTAATTCTCAGCTGTGTGCTAAGAATGAATGAGGCTCCTTTATGAAGTACAGGATGGTCATTCTAGGGCAACACAGGCCCCTGCTACTGTGCTCCTGCTGCTCCCTACCACTCAAACTTCTCCCAGCTGCCCAGACAAGCAAACTGGGGTGGGTGAGAGGGAGGGAATTCGTGGCCACTGGCTGAAACATTCTAGGGCTCTCTGCCCTCTGAGCCCTATCCTTGTGTGTCCCTGAGCCATGAGTTCGGACTGTGAGCCTAGGCACCCAATACCTGCTCAATGCAGGCAGGTCCCTGGTCCCTGTTCCTTCTGCACATGGAGCACCTGCATCTAGCTGCAAAAGAAGTGGAGCCAAGGTTCCTGCCTCTTAGTCAGAGCCCAGGGTCCCCAGCAGTGCCTGAGCAGATGGTGGGGGCGTCTGCATCTACTGTGGAAGAACGATGCTCGTGCCTCCTGGTGGCCCTGAGGCTCCTCGTTTCCCCCAGTGCAGGCCTTCCTACTTCATCGCTGGGATCTGGGGCTCTCGAGGGAAGGCCCCGACAGAGTGCAACATGCCTGGAAGCTTTTGAAGACAGGAGATGTGTAAACGCCAAGTCCCATCCTGCGGTCATTCGTGGAAAGCTCCTGGTGTGGGCAGAGGGGTCGCTGAATATGATAGGTTGGGGAGAGTGTGGAGTGGATGGTGGGAGCAGAGGTGCTAAATAACTGGTGAATGAAGACTCTTTGGGACTTGGGGAGAGGAGTGGTGCTCCCCTGTGAAAACATGGTCATTCCATGGGGGCAGCAGGGATGGACAGGGTGGCCGTGCTGGCTCACTCTAGACTAGCAAGTCAGGGCCTTGATCTAAGGTGAGCAAAAGTCAGCAACCTGGGTCTTCATCTCAATATCCTTTTCATGCCGCACAGCTCCTCCCATGAGAAGGGCTGTGTTGGAAATGCCCATGGTGTGGAAAGCAGGGCAGGCAAGACGGCTGAGGGAGAAACACAGCTCGCCTGGCACATGGTGGGCACTCGCCGCTCACTGGTTAAACAGATGAATGAATATTCAAGCTGGCTGCAGTCCACATTACAGTTGCTTGATAAATTAATTATCAAATTCATATTGACTTGGGTGTCCAGGGTTGAGCGGGCAGGAGAAGGTGAGAGTCAGAGAACAGAAGCTTCTGTGAAAGCCCAGTCACAGCGAACTCACAGGCTCAGAAGAAGCAGGAGCGGAGGGGCACAGACGTGAGGGGGACGGCAGGGACCGGCTCCCAGAATGAGGAGCAGGAAGTCGGGAGAATAGAGGGCCTTCTGCATGAGCTGCAACCAGGCTGGGAGTCCCCAAAGAACTTGGGGGGTTGCAGTGTCTGAGCTGAAGGATGGAAACTAGGAACCAGAGAGAAGGTGGGTGTTATACAGGGAAATAGCTTTGGTCATTTCTGGATAGAAGCTGAGCAGACAGAGAAGGAGGCAAAAAGGGCTTCGGGGATTTCTAATCTAGAAGTTTCCTCACTCAAAGAAGATTCCATTTACCTGTGGCTGGGTCTCCCCAGCAAGGGGTTTTATGCATCTGTCTGCGGTCGGTTTTGACTGTGAAGTGGGGTGGGCAGGAGCCTGATGAGGTGCTCCAGGCAATGAATGGTCCTAGGTGCTGGCCACATGTACCCACCTCGGGCCTGAACCCAGTGTTTTGTCAAACCAAGGGCTCCCTGCAGGGCTCTGTGTTGGCAGGGCTGTTTCCAGAGGGGCCTCCCCAGGCCCACAGGGGAATAGCGCAGGAGACCACAAGGGCAGCCTGGTTCTGCCCTCTGCCCAGGAAAGGTCTGCTGCACCCACCCTGGGGTCAGTTGACACTCACCTGTGGGCTGTCCTGGTAGGGTGGGGGAGGGACATTCTGCGTGGCCATCATCGTCAGAGCGGGGGCTGGGGAGGCATGTTGCATCATGGGGTTGATTCACATGGAGGATCTGTGGCAGGAGAGAGGGGCCCACGGTTAATACCTGAGTTCAGGTACCCTGGGCAGCAGTACCGACATTTTCTAGGCTGGGTCACAGGGACTGAGCGGCTACAGCACCGGCTGGAGGCCCTTCTGGGGAACAATTGGCAGGTAAGAGGTAAGGCCTGGGTGGGGAGGACTTGCTATGCTATTTTGACTTGAAAGAAGCAATATTCAAATGTTATTAAAATACCTGTACCCCACAGCCCTGCTCTGCTCAGCCTTCTGGAGTGGGGAGAAGGTAGGAGGAGGACGGGGTTGGCTAGGAGCAAAGAGGGGACTTGGAGGCCACTGCCGTGCCCCATACTATCAGGGTGTTCTCTTTCCCCACCTCAGAAGCAGCACCTGCCTGCTCAGGGGCAGAAAGGCCTCACCCAAATTGGTTCCAGTTCTCACCTCCTTGGTCCCAGGGTCTCCAAGCACGGGGTGTGCTCGCCACGCCCCCCAGTGGTGGAAAGCAAAGTAGGCCCCGAAGCTGGAGGGTGGGGCCCGCAGTCCAAGTGATATGGAGGAGGGTTCCTTCCCTGAAGAGCTGACTAGGGAGCACCTAAGATCCAGGTGAGCACCTAAGATCCAGGTGAGCACCTGTCATCTACTGGCTGTTTCTAGGTGTCTGCCTGTGACTGGAAGCTTCGGGATGCTTCTAAAACTTTCCTTAGCCTTCATTCAATATAGTCAGGTGTATGGGGCGCAGCCCCTCTTACAGAGGAGGGACAGAGGCCAGGGGAGTTCTGTGTGCATGTGTGAGGGGACACAAGGAAGCAGGAGTGGAACCCAAATTCTTGATTCCCAGCTCCCAGTCTGCAGCACCGTACACCCTGGCCCCCCACCCCCACCCCATCACCAGTGGGTCAGTTGCCCCATTGGGCCTTAAGGCTTTTCCTGAACCAGAATGTGGTGCTGAAAGTGGAGACAGCCTGGCAGCACCACCCACGGAAACAGAATGCCAGAGAGCTGTTTAGTGATAGTAGATGCACTGAAATATTTAGAGCTGGAAACCACAGCGAGCTGCTTGGTGTAAGCCTGTCCATTATGTGGTGGGGGTCTCCTAAGATCCTGGGTGGGGTGCAGGGCTTGTCCTTCTCCTGGGTGGAGGATGCTAATGAGTTAGAGTGAGTGAGCACTCAGACACGCTTTCCTCCCCACCCGGGGGAGGGGTCTTGGTTCCAGCCCCTTCTAGCCAGATACCTCTTCCTACGTCCCAAGGGTCTTCTGAAATATTCACTTGAGGGTGTTTGGAGCTGCCTAAGTAGATGCGTGTGTGTGTGTGTGTGTGTGTGTGTGTGTGTCTGTGTGTGTGTCTGGTATTTTGATTCCTTTTCAGTTAGAGGAGGAAAGGTCAGTTCTGACACACATCTCTGAAGTTACAACTATCCTCTGACCTCAAGCATGGGAAATTTATTCGTTCAAATGAATGTTTATCAAATAACAATCTGTGCAAAGAACTGTGCTAGGGGGTTTGGGAAGGTAGATGAAAGGAGGCAAGCTCTTTCCTCCAAGGAGCCTTGTTAGAGGGAAGTGATATTCCCAAAGGAAAGAAGAAGTGAGGTGGCGGGTCACAGCGCCTGTGTTGTTGCAAACGCTGTGACTGGGTGATTGTTCTCGGCTGGCTACACATGCTGCGCCCAGACCACCTGATTTCAGAAGATGGGCTGCCAGGAAGGAGGCCGAGGGAAGCACTCGGGTCTCCCTGGCCCTCTCAGCACTGAGACGCTGGCTTTACTTTTTCGAAGGCTTGGAAGGGAAACTTGAAGGGAGCCCTCTCTTAGGTGGGGAAACCAGTGTCTGTGTTCATGGCTGCATCTTTGTCCGCGTGGCCATAAACATTCAAGGAAGGCAGGAGCAGAGTGAAGACGGTTCGGGAGAAAAAAAAAAAAAGAGGATTCAGTCTTCTTGAGACATTAGAGAAAACTTCGTAAATTAAGACTTTTGCACTATTAAAACAGGTATAGAATCTCTCTCTTTGGGACTGTAAGGTAATAAAGGAAATGAGACCATTTCAGGAGTGTGTTAGACTCAGCTTTTCCTCAGTTGGCAGGTAAGGTAACTTTGGATGGGGCCTAACGACCTGTCTTCAGGGCCTGGTCCATGGAGCCCCAGAAATCTTCGTGGTCTCTGGAAAGCGAACCGGGTTCGGTGTAGTGCCTGTGACCTCCGGAAGAGGGCGCCTGGGGGCAGAGGCTGGGGTGAGAGAGCCTCTCAGGGGCAGCTAGCCGCCTTTAGCCTGGGGTTGGGTCTTTAGTAACCGGTCCCAGGGATGCGAAAGTCATAGGAGGGCAAAGCAAAGAAAGCTCAATGAGAATTTGGGCTACACAGAGGAGTCTCGAATCTGCATTCTTTTGTTCACAGTCCAATGAATGGGAGATGGGGTCACTTTAGAATCACTGTCCCTAGAAATATTTGCCACAGAGGGTATGGTGGGGTAGTTAGGAGTGGTCTGCACCAGAAGCGACCACTGTGGAGGCTGAGACGTTTTTCAACCCAGAGCATGCTGGGCTGTGGAACCAGAAGATGAACAATTTTCTGAGCCCAGATGGCCTTTTCCTCTCCCCCTCCCCTTCTCAAGGGTCACCACAGGCCACTAGGCCACTACCCCATTGCCCTCTGGGGGCTTCTCTTGCAAGAGAACAGGAGGCCTTTTCATCAAGGGCTTAAGTTTCCTTCTCTGCTCACTCAGGCACAGACTCTCTGGTAACTTGACACTTAGGAGACCCTGGCCTTCCTCAGACGCTCTTTTCTTTCCTTTGGAAACCCCATCAGTCAGACTTTGGGGGCTGAGTGGCCATGTGGAGCCATCCTTGGGAGGAACGCGGGACTCTGACATTTCTTGGCTATGAGTTGGCTGAGACTCTGTGGCTGGGGTGGGGGCCCTTCCTTGAGTAATCTCTGTGTGCCCTGAGTTTTGAGGAATCCTCCGCATTCTGCATGCTCCTTGGGAGCAGGGAGGGGAGCAGCAGGCCTGAGCTCCAGCAAACCCAGTCCAGGGCTTCTGAGTATTTGTTAGTGGCTGGGAGAAGCTGCTGCGTCCTGTCCAGAGGCCCCACTGCCGTTATCAGACACCAGGGCACTGGAGGGAACACAGCCAAGACTGAAATGGAGGACATACAGGGACAATTTGCCACAGAGAAATTTCCCATCGAGGATAAGCTCATGTCAAAAGACTGTTTTTAATATGGAAGACCTTTGTTATATGAGAACTAAGACTGAGCAAACCTATGCAAACTGCAACTAACTGCACAATGGTACCAAGAAGAAATCATTTGTCACTGCTGTATCATCAGAAGGAGCTAACAACGCCAGTTGACAGAGCTCAGGAGCCAGGGAGACTGTGTGCAGGGGTTGGGGTGGGTGAGGGGGCATGAAAGGATGCCCCCTCGAGGAAGCAGAGAGAGGCCCAAGAACACCCACCTCCCTGGTCTCCTCAGCAATGCTCCCTCAACCCGGCAACAAGGCGGGGCCCCTGGTCTGCAGCCCAAACTCCAGTACTGGCGTTGACAAACAGGCTTAGAAGAAATATACCCAGCTCGTTAGGAAGCAGCTCATTAGGACTTGTTGACAAGAAACCCATTAGACCAATTAACATTCCATTAATAGCCAGGGCACCAAGGGGTTAATGCTGTGGAGCAGTAATTGGGCTGGGGTGCTAGGGTGCTGGGATTGGGGGCTCCAGCCTTAAGGATGAGAAACAAAGTCTAATTGGGAACTCTCTGGCCAGATGGTTGACAGTGTCTGTGACTGCCCTCCTGACCCGAGCTGAGAGTTCAGAACAGAGGCCAGAGAGGGGAGGAAGGGACCCACTTGCCTTTGGTTTCTTGTAGCCCCAGCGCCCCACCTGCCACTAGGATGGGGCCAGGGTGGGGGTACTTCCACACTCTTGGCTCTGATGGTTGAGTTTGCTTCATCCCCTTACTTTCCGCTTTTCTGGTCCAATTTCTCTCTTATTCCCTAGGGGAGGTAGGTCCCCTCTCTTTTCCTGTACTGGTGTTCTCTGATGCTTCCCACTCCTAGAACTCTTTGGAGAAGCTAGAGTCCTTGAGGTCCAAAGCCTAATCTATCCCAAGAGCGTTTATTTTAGGGCAGAGGAACCTGCCCTGAGCCTCCCTCCCTCTGCTCCCCAGCAAGGCAGCTAAGGGGCAGTACTGAGGACCGCCAGCCGCCCTCTTCTGTCTCCCAGTGCACAGCAGCTGTATTTTCATTATTTTCCTTCCCTTACTACAAGTAGACACAAATGGGTTTCCTCAGCTGGAGACGCCCAGATCCAGAGCCTGTGTTCAGGGTGCAACAGCCCACACACCTGTGGCCAGCACAGGTCATTTTCCTCTCACTGGAGAATGAGGGATTTCACCAGAATATTCTAAAAGTCTGCCTACTGTTAACACATTCTTTGTTGAATCAAGTGAAAATAGTTGGGTAGTAGTTTCATTCCAAAGAAGAGACGGAGGGAAGGAAATGCCTGAGAACAGAGAGCCAGGAGCCCTCTTGGGTCCCTCCAACCCAGAAGCCCCTAGGTTTTTGCCCCCCAACCCCAGACCGGGCCCAACGGAGCAGCTGCCCAGGCTGGGGTTCTTAGTCTAGACAGATTTGCAGGAGGCTGAAATAACACAGTGAACTCAGCAGGAGGGATCAAAAGGCTGCATTAGTAACCTGGCTGGCTTCAACTTCTCCCTGCGGCAGCCAGCACCTCACCCCTGGCCCCATATCTTTTATTTTCCTTCAGCTGAGAGCCTCATACAAAAATGTCTTGGGCCCAGAGCCCTTCCCAGAAACACCCTGTAGGTGGTGCCACCGAGCCCCACGTTAATTGCATTATATAATACAACCTGTTTACTAAATCATGTAATCAGTCGCCTTAGGATTTACAGCTTCGGATGTGTATAGAGAATTGGACTTCAAGTCAAATTTAAAAACAAATAAAAATGAGAGGCAGCTGTTGCTGATAGTGTGATATTCATCTTTTGGAAACAAATTCACCCCACTGCTATAAATTATGCCTGGAAAAAAAGTGTTGTTGGTGGGAAGGAGTTGGCTGGGTCTCCTATGCTGGCAGCTCAGAGTGATGAATCTTGAAATAACGGTGTCAACCTGTCACTGATTTCATGTGACTCTGTGGATTTATCTAAAGAAACGCAGATGCGCAAACACACACACACACACACACACACACACACACACACACACACACACACACACACCCCAGGTCTTTCCACAAAGCCCAGTAACAGCTAACATTTCCAGCTGAAAGTTGAGTGCTTAGAGGAACCCCACAGTTCATGCACCGTGGCGGGTGGGGTCATCACTGGGTGGTGATGTGGTAAGACTATATGGGGTGGAAGAGAGGATGGAGGTGAGAGAAAGGATGTACCCTTGGGCTTGGAAGCTTTAAAATGTGAGAAGGAGGGGGTTGAACTGTTTCAAAATGAGAGAACTGAAGGGTCCTTGAGGCACTATGGGGCATTGCTGCTCAGGAGCCTGGCCCTCGCAGGATAGCAGGATGGTGCCTTTTATCCCATGTGCTCGGGATGAGGGTTCAGGCGGCCTAGGGAATGCAGCTTCCCCCACCTTTCTGCCTTGGGGTGCTGAGGTCAATGGAAGCCTTCTAGTCTGACACAGGCTCAGAGCAGGGCGCAGAGCCAGGTGGTAACTGGCTCTGTGTTACTGAGGGAGGGACAGCTGGGAGCAGAATGAGCAGAATTTACACCCAGCATCACATCCCCGGGGCCCATGACATGTCCTGAAGGCTGGCTGCCTACATACAAGGTCAAAAATGAGCCGCTGCTCTGCCATCAACCGGGACCCCAATGGACAGGGCACCTGGCACAGAACCCAAGTGCTTACAGAAGGTTCCACCAGGAGGGTCCCTTCTCTGGGCCCCCCTCCTGCATGGAATTCTCTGCTGACGTGAGCAAGAAGCAGAGATGACAACCTAGACAGCAGACCGGCCCATTCGGCCATCTACAGGTCTTTGCACTAATTGTCATCTGCTGCTGTTCTGACACTGCATGGGAGGTGGTGCAGGTCATGCCCTCTTGTGATGATGCTGGTCTCCAGGGGACAGTGTGGGGCCAAAATGGAAGTCAGCGAGGTTGTGATGAGGACTGACAGCTCCTGATTCCCTGAGAGACATGAAAATCACTCTCCCACCCTCTCTCCTCCTTCAGCCTTAATTACCACTTGAGTGGAGGGTCTTTGGAAGAGCCAGGAACGTTCTGTGAGTTCGAGGACCCAGAGATCTTTCTGCTCCCCATCCCTGGAGTGTGGCCTCCTCTAAATGGCCTGTGGTCCTCCTTCCAAGGCCCCCACCTCCTCTCCTTTACCCACCCCCGAGACCATTTTACTGCTTGTGTTTAATCTGCACCAAAAGCATGTCCCCTGTGTGGCCGAGTCAGCAGGTCCCTGAGCCACTCACCAAACCCTATCTAGAGGTGATCAAGGGCTTGTTCCAGAACCCAGTTCCCTCGAGCAGGTTCCTGTCTACCCTGCATCCCTCTGTGCACCCGGTTTGGTTGGGAGAGGCTTAGTGGGCACAACAGGGTGGAGGATTTCACCAAGCCTGGCTGCGAGGGGGTCACGGGCACTCACAGTGTGACCTGTGGTACCCTCCCCAGAGCAGGTTCCCTTTGCTTCCTGCCAGACTTCTCTGACCCACACTGGGCTTGCAGCTCATCAGGGAGCAGAGGCCAGGGCCACAGTGTTTCCTCATGTACACACAACCCCTGAGTTTCTTCAGTTTGGCTTCAAAAAGTGCCCCGGGGTCAGGGCTCAGTGTTAGAGGAGGGTCCCTGGATCTCTGCCCCACAGAAGGACAGCTTGTGGCTGAGACCCACTTCCTCCCTGCCTGAGCTATCACACCTTTCTGGCTTCAAAAAGCTGCTGATATATTTTACAAACTGAAACAGCAATTTAATTCCCCCTGATAGCGGCAATTGTCCATTAGATCTTCCTACCCAGGAGCTTAACAATAAGTCCTTTCATCCAACTGCCTGCTTCTTCTTGATCTGAGAATCAATCCCATAAATAGTAGGCAAGAGTTTTCACATCACTCCCCCTCCAGCTTTTAGCATTTTGATGAAGATTCTCATCTCCTCTTTGAGCACTTTACACCTTGGCAATTTTTCCCCCTTTGGTTCCTTTAAACAAAACAAAACAGAAAAGGGAGTGCTTGTGGGGGCAAGCCTAGCCCTTACCGTCTTCACCCAAAGGTGGCTTGCACCTTCTCCCTGCCTGGAGGCAGGGGGATAGCAGCAGTGACCTCCAGGGGCCACCTCCCATCGGTTGACATGTGGGTGCTGCCCTGTCCGGGGGTGGGGGCTCTGGTCCTAAAGTCCACTCTCACCCACAGTTGGGTCCCTCAGCTTGACAGTGCTGCTCGACTTGGGCATTTCCCCACTTCCAGGAGCTCCTTTCCAGGAACAGGGTGAAGAGGCCATCACTGCAGCCCCTGAGCGGGGTGGTGTCCACAGGGGGCTTCAAATCAGTCCTGGAGGGGCCGGAAGGGGGCAGGGAAAGGAGACACTTCAAGGTCTTTTATTCCACTATTTTTTCTTTTCTTTCAAACATCCAGGCAGCCCCAATGACGGGGGACAGAGGCAAGCCCTCCAGCTCTTCCGAGAGAACAATGTGGGTGGATTTCCAGAGCACCTGGGAGCCCCGGTCTATGCCCCCCAGACACCATCACATGCGCTCTTGTCTGCACACACACCCAGAAACAAATCTAAAAATGAACCCAGGGACTGAAATCTCCCTCGACAAACCTGATTCCCAGGTTCATTATTATTTGTGGAGAGCTGACAGCAGCCGCCGCTTAGGAACCGAGCTGAGAAAACAACTCCAGCCAGGCCCCTGAGGCTCACAACTCAGCAGAGACAGACCAACAGCTCAGACGGGGATCCCAGACCCCAGACGGAAGGAGCACTACAGCTCAACCAGAGCCAAGCGGCCACCTCCCTGCCACCCCCGCTGCCCCTCCCTTTCATAAATCTTCCTCTTCTCTGCTGCAGGCACTTGAGGGAGGGGGCACCCCTGGGAGTTGGGAGGAGGGGGAGCAGAAGTGAGGGACCTTATCAGGTGTGTGCAGCTGGCCAGGGGGCTGGAGCAGCAGGACAGGGTAGGGACATGCAGAGCGAAGGGACCTAGACACCTATCCAGTCTGTCACCTGCGATGTGCTCAGATTCTTTTGGAACCAGATCCTCAAAGCATCCTCCAGGTTATTCTTTAAGTCCTAGCAGTCATTTATACCTTAGTGAGAATGAGTCATTTCTCTGGAGCAAGTTATGATACAGGAGAGATACTCATAGAGACTTAGTAGCAACTGCCATTTACGGAGGCCTCACCATGCACCAGGCATAGAAGCTAAGCTTATATGGATAACCTCTTTGAAAAGGACTGTATCATTTTCTCTGGGTGGAAAATAACTGGCCACATTTTATTTTTTAATTACATCCAGAAAAGAAAAAATGGTCACAAATCAGGATTGTGAAAGCAAGTGGCTTTTGGCTCAGTTTATCATCAAAAAGCCATTCATTCCTGATGTGACCTTACCCTGTCCATGCATGTCCTTGTTTCTGGACCCTAGTGACCACAGAGCTCCTGAGCGCTCTCAAGAAAAAGGAGAGGGAGACTGAGATGGGTCCACAGCCACAAGGTCAGCCTGAGGGAGAGAGGATGCCAATGGATGGCCCAGCCCTTCCTCCCCTCTGCTGTTTGGACAAGAGCAGGAACACTGGCTGTCAGGAGAGGTGGCCCAAGTGAAGGAAGGGTGGTGGCTGCACATGAGACTGGGAGTGGCACTGAGTCCACTCTGGGCACCACCACCCACACTCAAGCCCCAGCTGAGCAGATGTACCCTCTGTCACCTACAAAACATACTCTTCCATGCCTCCTGCTTTGGCTGTTGGTAGGGCCTTCTTATGATACTACCTTACTCTTTCCTTCATCAAAATCAGCTCAAAGCCCCACTCTTCCAAGAAGCCTTCCTTTATTTTCCATCCCAGGACCATCCTCCCTCTAGGAAACTTGCCCTGGGGTAGATGGTCCCGGTGGAATGATCACTGTGTGATTCTATATCAAGGAGAACCTGCTTCCCAGCCATGTTGCCCACTGAACCCAGGTACCCAACAGACAAAATTGTGGCAATTTTCCTTCCAGGGAGCAAAGGCCTGTACAAAAACTTCATGAGGTCCGCCTCCTTATAGAACCTGAACATACGCACAGTTATGGTTTAATGCCTTTGGTTTACTATCAACATATAAAATAACAAATCAGGTCATTCTTTAAGTCCTAGCAGTCCTTTACACCTTAGTGAAAATGAGTCATTTCCCTGGAGCAAGTTCTGATAGGGGAGAGATGGTAGTAGAGAATTAGTGCCAATTGCTGCTCACTGAGCTCTCACCATGCACCAGGCTTTAAGCTTCCTCCACAGATAAATCTGTTAATTTTTCTCAACAGTCATATGGTGTCAGCAGGATGGTGGTCCCATTCATGATTATAAAAACCGAGGCTTAGAGAGGTTGAGAGAGTTTCCAAATGTGATACTGGGTCTGATTTCAGAGTTTGAATGTTTAGCCTAAAAAATCTCAGGGTGAGGCAGGAAGAGACCACTGCAGGTGGGCCAGATCCCAAAAAGGCAACATTGAGAACCAGCTCCCAACTTTGGCCATCCAGTAGTGGCATCTGAGAGGGATGCTCCCAGGTCCCGAGCTTCCAAGAATTATGTCAACACGTCTCCGTGCCAAATGTGGCCTGCCAATTGCCAAATGAGGGCTTTTGTACTTCAGTTACTGCGCCTTTGAAAGGTGAGACCATTCAGACAGTGACGGTTCATCTCTGCCAGCCCGGTCATCTTTAGACAGCAGTGTGTGTTCAAATTTATTTAAACATTTTATTACATTTTGCTCTTGCTATTTCATAAAAAGGAGTGGAAGATGGAAAACTGCAAGTGCCGATATCAGCGATAAGAAAAAAATAAACATAATACAAGTGAGACGAAGACAGAAAACACTCAGTGTGCCGGAATAAGCAAAGCTGGCATCTCCGCCATGGACTCACTGGGTTGTGGGTTCAGTTATGAGGGAAAGAACAAAATCAGAGAAGAATATGAAATGCTGGAAATGTCTGATCAGAGAGTGCAGCTAAAAGGTGACGTGATAGGGAATTTAATCGTGCATTTCAGGCATAGAACTCTGGGAACTCAGCGCTGTTTGTGTCCTGATTCCACGTTCAGTGACTCTGGGGCTAGTGCTGACGCACACTGACCGGGATCCCATCAGCCAGGATTGGGGGAGCCTGGCTGCAGCTCAGGTGGGGCGTCGGGGAGCAGCGGTACAGCCAGCCTGCTCTCGTGACTGTCTCTCCTTGGCCTTTTGGCTGGGGTTTTCTGGGGACCACCCACAGCTGCAAAGAAGTTCCTGTTCTGCAGGGAAATATGACTGTGACTCACAGGCTCAGAGGCACCTGGCTCTCTCTTTGGAAAGCCTGCCCAACTGAGCAGCCTTGGTCTTTTCAAGTCAGGCACCTCATCCTTCGGGGGCACCCCACTCCTTGTCATGGCTTCCCGCATCCTAACATCCCTCTGCAGAAGCCCCTCTCTGGTCACCTTCCTTCAGAGCCTTCTCCTTCCTCCCTCAGCTCAGAGCAATTCCAGGCAACATGTGGAATGGGTGCCCACAGGCGGCATCTTCCCCGGCCAGCAGCGCATGGGTTCCCGCAGCCTCTAAAGAAGGAGGTAGGTACAGCGAAGTGCAGAGCAGAGAGCTGTGCTCTGCCTTCCACTGGCTCCTGTCAGCCTCCTGCCAAGCCCCAGCCCCTTCACCCGCCTTGGAAAGTGGGCTGTAGTACTCTGGCATCTCAGAGGGAAACCTTTTGTCATAGGCTGGCCCTCTCTGCTGCACTCCGACACCAAGAAGTATTTCATCCTGGTAGTAGAATCTTTGAATATGAGCAATTTGTCTGAAAATTGTAACTTGGCATCTAACCTTACTTCTGCCTTTTACCAGGACCATTTATTTTCCCTCAATCAGATCTTGCGGAAGAAAGAGTTCGGTCTTCAGTCCAAGTGGACTCCAAGTTCCAGGGTGTGGCTCTCCTGTCCCCTCTTCTTTCTCAGTTAGATGGATCGCTCCTCTTATGACAGGGCAAGACCCAGGAGGTGGAAGAAGAGGAGAGAAGACAACTTTGCACAGTGGCTTCTGACCCCGGGGGACCAATTAGGAGACTCCGACTTAGAACAGAGAGTCATCTTCTGGGATCTGAACGCTTGTTAATCTGGGTCTTTCTGTGTCTGGCCTGCTCAGGAAAAGGAGCAAAACCTCTCGACTCCCATCTAGAGATGGTGCAGAAGAGGGCAATCTGGGTCCAGAGGGGAGCTGCTCCCAAAGCAGGCCCCCAGGATATGAGGCAGGAATGGGAATTCTCATCCAAGAGGCATCCCAAGGGCACAGGTGGCCTGCTGTGGGTAGACCTCTCTGATCTTCTCTTTTTCGGGTCTGGCTGTCTTAGGTCAAAGCATTGGCTTTGCTACACTGGAAAGAGAAGTCGACTGTCTCTTGGTTCTAGGATTCATGAGCACAAAAAAAATCTCACTTAATGAGGCCCTTGCAGTGGAGGGGTCTTTCACGAGTCGGAGCTGTGTGCTCGTGAGAAAGGGGCTGTAGGGAAGACGGGCAGAGGGAGCTGAGGGGGAGAGAGGCCTACACGAGAATGATGGGAAGATCAAGGAGGGAGATCACCAAGGTGGACAGGTAGGGGCTGCTGAAGAGCTGAAGAACCCAGGGGACTCTCCTAAGGGAGGCTGGCCACCATAGTGCCCTACAGCTCGGCCTCAGCTGTCCCCTCACCCCTCCTATCCCAGGAGCAGTCTCAGAGCTCCAGAGCAGATTTGTCAGAGGAAAGAGGTGGCAGCATCCTGAGCGTCATGGGGACTGACTTCTTCTGTGAGACCTGCCCAGAGCCCAGGTCCCACTTCCCAGTTCAGTAACCTTGAGTGTCTGCTATAGACCAGGCACTGTACTGGGCAGCGGAAGCTCCAGGTGCAAAAAATAGAGACAACGGAGGGGGTGCATAAAGAAATAATACATGAAAATGTCCCTGTGCTGAAGCAGACAGGTGACCAGATGCAGGGGGACTCCCAAAGGCTGAGAAAGAACAAGGGCAGAAAGAGGAACAAACAGAAAACAAGTCTCAACACATAGTGGTGTGAGCTCACAACTTTAAAAAAAGGACACAAAGAGCTTCCAGAGATTCTCATTGCAAGATTGGGAATAAGCTGGTGGGATGGAATCTTCCAGATCGAAGAGAAAAACTTTTGCAGGTGGATTCTGAGCTAAATCAGATTAGCAATCAAATTTGAAAACAAAACAAAGTCTGTTTTGGATGCATAAGAACTCAGAGTTTATTTCCCTCCCATCGATATAAAAGTAGAGACTGTATTTCAATAAAAGAAGAAGTTGGAGGAAGAGGACAATGTTACACAAGACAGAGAGGCCCTTCACCAGGAAGTGTGGAAGATTCTAGGCCGAAGCTAAGTCGTAAAGATAGAGGATTCCATTTTCTTTTCCATGGTTAAATCACACTGGTTAGTTCTGTCACTGAATAATATTTCCGTCTCACAATCCATCTATAATGCAGAGCTAAATGCAGTTATATAGCAGAATATACACCTTCTAAATCTTAATGTAAAAATAATAGGTATACTACTATTATACTAAATAATATATGTTATATATAATACTGGATATTATATGATATATACTATAACTGTTACATAATATATATAATATGGTATACTAAAATTAAATAATATCAAATATAGTTTGATAAAAATACATAAATTAAGAAAGTTTGTTATTTAACATAATGAACATTGGCCACCAAAGAACTAAAACCAGAAACTATTCATTGTGGTGGACTTTGGATCATAAGCCTTGTGGGTAGAGATGAGGGAAAGAAGGGAGACTTTTTATTTTATATTTGTACATTGCTTGCTTTTTTCCTTCCCATGCACACTTCACTTCTGATTTAAATAGTAACTCAAATCATGAAACATTTCTATAAGAGAACACTATGTAGCAGTTAAAAAATTTGGAGTAGATCTAATTTATTTTGGCCTGGAAATATATCCATTATTAAATATGAACACAAAATATTTGAACTGTGTTCAAATGAAAGACAAAACCAGTACGACGTCTTTGGAGGGGTGCAGGCCTGTAGTCCCTCCCTGGCCCTTCTTCCGAGGGTGTCCTCCCCAGATTTCTGTAAGGTGCGTGCCTCTTTTGGCTGCAGGTGGGAGTTATTTTATGTGTGTTCCAAGAAACAAAATAAAGCTCTGGACTCTTAAGTCCAAAGATTGGCCTGAATGCAGCTACAGGAGATGAACGTTTACACACAAGTACCTAGTGGAGGGAAGCCAAGTGTGGAAGGAGTGTTAGAGATGGCGACGGGACGGCACGGCAGAGAGCTCCAGGTCACTGCCCCATGTTGTAGAAAAGAACATGTGTGGGGCCCGATATGAGGCCACACCATTGCATTAGTGCACAGAAAGAGAGAACCTGACTTGTTAAATCACAAATTTGGGAAGAGAGCCCGCTGAGTGTCTGAAAGCTGGCGGGAGTCTGATGAGAGTATTGGCAGAGAATCCTTGGGGGCCTGTGCATGAGGGGGCTGTCCATTTCAGGACCTGCTGAGGGTCCAAAGGGGAGACCTGGAGAAATCAGACTTCTTATTATGCTTCCTTTGTGTCCCTTTAGTGGGGACAAGGTCTCGTCCGGGCAGGAGGAAGCGTGGGGGCAGGGGACAGTCACTGGAGAGAGACTAACATTTACTGGACATTCACCATGTGCCGACCTTGGGTAAGGCACATCATCTCATTTAAGCCTTGCAGAAGCCCTAGGAGGTACATGTGAAGAACTTATTACATAAAGACAATGAGGGTTAGAAAACTTAATTTATGCAACTTCTTCCAAATTCCACAGCCTGCAAATGACAACTAGAATCTGAACCTGGGCTGGTCTGGTTCCAAAGTCCTGCTCAAGGAATCAGAGGTTGTCAACACACTTGTGTTATGTCGCTGATAAAAGAAGTGTCTTTGCCAAATGGGGAGACAAGTGATTCTGTTCCCTTCCTGAACCCTGGACATGGAGTCCGTCCTTCTACCCAAGCCATGGATACCAGGGTACACTGGCTAGTGCTGAGGAAGTAGGATTTGCACCTCACCCAATGGGACTCTGAAAATCCCCACCCCAGAGGTTATCAGCAGTGGAGGCTTCCTTTCTCACAGCTCTGAGCAATGACATTACCTGTGAGGACACAGAGCCAGGACCAGGGAGGAGAAGGGTGGCGACCTGCAGGAGGTGATGAGCAGCTAGGGTTCCAGGTTTTTGGGTGTCAAGTCGCTTGGTTCCATATTTGTTCTCCATCAGCCTCAAGGACACAGTGATTGCTCCTGCCACCCCTCAGATGCTGGCCCCAGCCTCCCCACAAGTCTCTGCTCCACTGAGCCTCTGACTTCAGGGGGAGGCAGGCAGGCCCAGGAGAGTATGTGTGTCAGTTAGGGTTTGTCGTTGACACGTGGAGATCATTAACAAGGCTTATTTTTAAATTGTAATTGCAAAATGTAAATGCTCCCCAAACTGATGTGTAATTGCTACCCCTCCACCCCAGCCCTTCCCCTCTGCTGCCAGCTTTGCAAGGAGAGAATTAGAAAATAAAAAGGGGGTGGATTATGTAAGCAAAACGATTTTAAAAAAAGAGAGCGAGAGAGCTAAGAATTTAAGTGAGACAGCTGGCAGCTTCTCTGATTGCCACACTTCCAGCATTAGCTGCAAAAATTGTCCTTGCTGACTGCACACAGCCAAGCAAGAGTGTCAACTGTCTTTAGTCTCCAGAACAGGCCAGACTGGCACTCAGTTGTCAGGACAATTCAGTGGTCAGTGGGTGTGCATGTGATGGGGTGAGGGCCTAGCGACTGTCGAGGTTGCCCCACTCCCATGCATGGAAACCAATCCCTAGCAGGAGTTAGCACTCCATTCCCACCCTTGTTCTGCCATGGAGGGAGGGCAGGAGGCACCTCTATCCTCCCAGGCACAGTGTGACCAGTTTGGACACAGCATCTATAACCTCGGCCTGGAGAAAAAGGACTTGGCTGGGTGGTTTTGCAGGAAGAAGCGTGGTTAATTGTAGTTCAGAGAAAGCCACTTAGACATCACCTCCCATCCTGACACACCGGGACTGTCTAGCCTGTGTCCACTCTTTTTAATATATCCTCCCTCATCTTCCGCAAACCCTCACTACAGCTGCTGTTGACAGTGAACCGCCTTCAACATCACTGTGATCACAGGCTCCAAAGGTTGTTGAAAGATTGTCAGCCTGTCCCCTAAGTGGCCATCGCCAGTCACACTTGGGGCGAGGACCAAACCTCTCTGGACATGCCCTTTTCTCCAGCTCTCATTTCTAGGAGCCACAGTGAGCTCCAGTGAGCTCCAGTGTGCATGCCCCCGGCCCCCACACCATACACCTAAATCACCAGCTCCCCAAACACCAGAGGGTAAAGGAGAGGACCGTTATCCTGGCCAGCTCTGTAGCTCAGACCTGGAGTCCTCTTGGGGATGCGTGGTTTTAACCACCACCCACCAAGGGAGCTGGGCCCAAAGCAGTCACCGATCTGGTTAACTCTCTCCCATCTCTGAGAAAGCCAGCTTTCATGAGGATTTTGACAATGATTACTGCTGTCCCAAGGAAGGCTGGCAAACCGTAAGCACAGAGCAGCCCAAGCCATCAGGGAAACTTAGAGACTCTGGGCAGCATCCTTTGGAGCTGGGGGTCCAAGCTCACCATAACAGACCCAGTCCTTAGCATGGTTCACTGGAAAGGAAAAAGGGTTATTTTGGACACTGGGTGGCTAATGCCTATCTGGTAGTTATGTCTGTGAGATCAGGAAGTTACTTAAGGAGATTGAAAAACCCTATCTGATAAGAAGATTAAACGTGATCCTCTATTCAAAACGCTTTATACATCTGAAGAGTGATCTCTGAGTTCATCACAAACACCTGGGAAGCACTTTCCTCCCTGTTCATCAAAAACATTTGGGGGTGCAGAGTCCTGGTTTTAACCTGAAATCACTGGCCCAGCCTGTCCGCTGTGAGGTCCGGGAAGGGCTTTTTGCACAAACACCTCCAGTGATTCCTACGTGAGAAGCTGGCTGTAAAGTGGTACAGACGGTGCCGTCATCATGGATGGAAGCAACCCCCCACCCTCTGTATGAACTACAATTTATTGTTCACAGAACAGTTACGAGAAAAGGGAGGGAGGGAGGTGACCAGGGACAAGGCACAGCCCTGTCCATCCTCAAGGACTGGGGGAGGTGAGCACGAAACGGGGACAAGTGTCCTGCCTTCTAAGTTTGTACAGGCTCACTGTCAGCCAGCAGGGGCTGGTTCTCCAGGCTTTCAGGAGAAAGGAGTTGCCCGGAGGTTTGCACGAGGAGGAAGGACAGCAGCGTTTCTTACTGTTTGGTGATCCTGGCAGGCTTTAGGATGGCCCTCAGGAGGTCAGGCCCTCTTCTCACTTCCAGCTGGGCCGGAAAGTCTTCTCATCAGCCAGAGCCAGAGCACCTGTGGGAAAGGGGAGAGCAGCTCTCAGAGGGAAGGCGGTCAGGGAAGTGGAGGCCTTGGGCACCTCTACTCCAGGGCTGGAAGGCAGAACGATTGCTCTGCAGACCCGGCCATCCTACTGGCCCTTCAAATCTCTCTCCTCCATGTGGCTGCTCTGGGTCATGGAGCTATTTTGGAGCCCAAAACTTTGTCACAGTTGGTAGGACCCTGTTGTCACCTGTCGGTTTCCCGACACCAGATGTACAGGCAGCACCCCCCACTCGCACCCCCCAAGTGTGGAAAGCGCTCTGATGTGAGGTCCTGAGAAGGCTACAGGAAGCTTCTTGTTTTAACTGCAGGGAACTTAGAGGAGGGGCGGCATTGCAACCTAATGGGGCAGGCGGATGACTTTCAGGTCCCTCCCCATGGCAGGTGGTGCTACAGGTGCAGAAGGGTGCCTGTGAGCCCCAGGAAGAGTCAGGAGGACGGTGGCCCCCAGCAGAAATCAACAGTGTAAGATGGCCTGTGCCTAAAGGTAGCTTTGACTGCAGCATTTACCAATGTATTTCTAAACGGAATCAATTGTATTTCTCAGTATATGAAGTGGTCCACGGCATCCAGACACTGAAGTCAGGGTTTCCTGCTAGGAGATATAGCCTGACCCTTCCCAAACCCACACATCACTCTCTCCTTGTGGATGGAGGCACTCATTTGACTCCAACAAGGCTGTGCTTGGGTCAGGATGGCAGAGTCCTCCGTAGGCTGTCGGGAGGCTGCTGAAGCCTGGGCTGCAGGGTCAGGGGGGCCCCTCCACCAACAGCCTCAGCCCCAGAGGTAAATGCATCTTTAACATTCACAGTTCCTTCCTAGTTAACACCATCTTAGTCTCCCTGTAAAAACACATTTGCACCTCAGTAAAGAATGTAATTAACTAGTGATATGACAACAGGAGGAGCTAAGCAGTGGCCAGGGCTGAGAGCTGCAATGGGAAAATGGAAATGGAGACGATGTTTGCCTGAACAAGACTTTCTTGCCTTCATTCCAGGGCGACAGAGAGTGTGTGTGTGTGTGTGTGTGTGTGTGTGTGTGTGTGTGCGCGCGCGCGCTCATGCACACACATGTGCACCACTGGGAGGTGAAGATGAATAGTCATAGCATCCGCAAGGTCTATGAATTCCTGGCTGCAGGAGGAGGTGACCTGCTTGAGACTGGCATCAGCTGAGGGACCCTCCATGAGTAGGCAGGTGTTAATGAGCGTCCATTAACCGAAGCTCTCTGGGTTGGAAGAAAAACCCTTCCCCACACTGCAGACTTCCCGGGGGAGCGGAGGGATACTAACACACACACTCACTATCAGGAGCTCAGAACTCCCTGCCTCTGCCCACCTGAGGCAGCCACAAAGGAAGGCTCTTGAGATCAGAACCCACTTAGAGAGAGAGCTTGTCCTGAGCACCTACTCGTGCCTTTTCTACTTCCCAACCTGCCCAACCCACTCCTCCTCCACGTGGCCTTGTCTGTAGTTCTGTGAGTGCTTTCCTGTTGTCTGGTGCCGGGGGTGGGGAATCCTGGCGCCCCGTCTGGCTCCTCCCTCTCGAGCTCCACCTCCCCCACCTCATATACTACATCCTTTCCAGTGAGGGCAGCACAGCACATGGTCTTCTCTGCTTTTCATGGACTAGAGAGGCCCTCATCCCGACAGGTCAAGGCCCTCTTCTGCCCTCCCACTGCCTCTAGACAGAGCCTTGGACCTGTCAGCACTGCCAGCACAGCAGTGAGGACCCCACTGCCCTTGCTGGGCTCACAGCCATGTCACCTCCGTCTCCAGAAGTTTCCATGACTCCTGATTCACCAAGGCATCAACAAATGTCCACTGGCTGCTTTACACCAGTGTATTCTGGCCCCCGTCAGAGGGGCCACCCACAGATCCTCAATCTTCCATCCAGACACAACTCTTCCTTCTCCAAACCTGGCCCACAGTTACCCACTCCTCTCAACATCCCTCTTCTATATTTCCACCTGGTAAGTCCCTAATCATCCTTCAATGTTCAACATTCTGGCTTTTTCCTCTCCAACAAGTAAAGTTACCTCCTCTTTCTTTTCAAGTAACCTCTTTGTCCTTCCCTGAAAACCTCCACATTGTATCTATTTCCAGACAGTTAAGGTCCTCAAGGGCAGAGACCCTATCTGTATAGTTTTTCAGTTTACAAAGTATTTTCATATGTAACATCCTCTTTAACTCTGAAAACCACCTTTAAAGATTGCTACTTTAAGACCTTATTGTTTACCTTTACACAATAACATGCTTACTGTAGAAAAGTAAGCCTTTGTACTATTAAAAAATAGATAACTAAGACTGAGATCATTTTAGTTAGTTGGAATCATCTATTACAAGGACAATCACAGTTAATATAGAGTAAAACTCTTCTTTCTTTAAAACAGATTACACTATATATACTGGTCTGTAACCAGCCATTTATATTTAGCATCATATCATAAATACATTTGCATAATATAAGGAACAGATATAGTATAATCTTAGTGGTTATATGGCATATTATTTATGGACGTACTATGATAACTCAACCAAATTTTGCTACTGTATACAAGTCATGCTGATTCTTATAGTTGACTTTTGATTCAAGCTTGATAATTATCTTAGGATAAATTTCTAGATGTGTAGTTGCCAAATCCAAGGGTATGTTTGTTTCATTTTAATTTTTTCACATATTTATTTTTGGTCCTTTTATTTTCATTTTTATAAATGTGGTGAGCTTACATTATTAATCTGACTTTATGTCCTGATTTTTTTGATGTATGTTTGACATGCAACATTATTGTTGCTGCAGTTATACAACATAGTGATTTGGTATTTGGATATATTGTGAATTATGATCACTGTAAGTCTGGTTACCATCTGATATGTTCACATTAAATAATTTTTACCAATTACTTGCAGGAAGGACCCATCTGCAGTCTATGAGAGATACCTTTCTCCTTGCCAGGCAGTTGTTCCCATTTCACAGATGTAGAGAATGAGGAAAGTCAAGCACGGGGACAGAAAACAGCCAGCATGTGGCATGTCCTCTGACTCCACACATTCTGTGCTTCCAACCTCCCCACTTCTGTTTGTTCTTGTATCTCTTCCCAAACCAAAGCACGTGCCTGCCATCTTAAGTGCTTCATAAATGTTGGGCTCCCTGGAAGGAGAAGGCAGACAGGAGGTGCCCTCAGTTGTGTGTGGGCCATTCCTGGGAGCTCTGCTGAGGTCAGCCCCCAGCTTGTCCCAGGTATCTGGAGCCTGGGCAGATGACAGACCTGTTCTTGGGTAACTTTTTACTCTCCTCCCTCCTGCCTGCCCCACCTCTTCTGAACAGACTCAAATTAGTTCTGTTTAGCCTCCATGTACTGAGAACCTGCTGTGTGCTGGGGCCTGGGCATGCAAAGATGAAACACACATGCACACACATAAACATCTGCACACGTGCACAGAGACATGTAGGCACAACCACAAGCACACATACATCATGTACTCACATACCCATGTGTGCACATGCACACATGCATACACAATGCACTCACATATACACAAGACGTGTGCATGTGCGCACATACACAGGCACACACATGCACACACATGCATGCGCTCCCTATCTTTGAGATAGGCTCACAATTTAGACAGCGAGGAAATCATTGTACCTGCAGCTCCTCCTGGCAGCCTCACTGCCCCTCCTTGGCCAAAGCCACAGTGGTAGGGTGGGGACAGGGTCTGGTCAGGGCTGTGGAGGGAGGACATCCCTTATGCCTGGTGTGTCCTTGAACCTCTGCTTCTAATTGTATCCTTCCTGGCACTGAGGGGCCAGCTCCCTCCCTGTGTCCTGCTACAGCCACATGCTTTTTTGTCAGTCTTTCTGCTCTCCCTCTACTGCTGCCCCCCCCCACCCCCCACCCCTAGGCAGGTGTTGAGGAGCTGGAGCCCCTCAGGAGGAGTCACAGCCGTGTTAGGGAAGAGAAGTCAACCTGCTGCCCACGAAGGGACTAATAAGATATACATTTGAGAGAGGAAAGACATGGAGTTGACACCAGCATGCCCCCATGCGGGGCACCACCACAGGGCTACATATGCGTAGATTTCTCCCTTTCTGCAGCTGACAAGCTCCAGGTTCTCAACAGCCCGGAGAAATATAGCCTGTAATCTTTCTGGTACTGCCAGCTACTCCTGTGAGCATATGAAGGGCGGCTCACAAGACAGAAAGCATCGAGGAGAATGAAAGTTGGGGCTTGGCAGGGAGAATGGGGAGAAGAAGAGTGCCCGTGGGTGGCACCGTCCTCCCCACCCAGCCCACCTGTGACCACAATGCCTTCCACACTCATGCCCGAAGGATAGGGCCTGGGTACACCTTTCTAGATCTCCGCCAAAGAGAATCCATAATGACCCCTTTTGTTGCCATACAAAGGCCTCTTCTACAGGCTACTGGGCAGACTGCAACACCACTGCGTGATCCTGAGGCTGGGCCGGGGCCCATTAACAGGCAGCCTGACAGGCAAGACAGCTGACTGGAAGACATAGAGATGGGTGGATGGAAGATACGGGCTCTGTGTGATCTGATTGGCTCAGATGTATCAGGGGACAAAGAAAAAAGCAGGTGCCTTACCTTGAAGAGAAAGTTCCTCCATCCCCATAAGATCCTCAAGAAATAAAGTAGACCCCACCCCAGCTCTTCAGCTGCAGTCAGGCCCTGCCCTGCCAATCCAGTCACCCTCTGGTGGAGGCCCCTTGCTCAGCTATTGGGCCTTCGGGAGGATCTTGTGCTCCCCTTCCTTCCTCTGCTATCCAGTACTAGCCAACCTTTGAAGATGAGTTCAAATCCAACTTTCTTTGAACTTCTGCAGCGTCGTGAATCAGCCTCTTGCACCCCAACCCTATGATTGACCCTTAATCTTACTCTGTTTTGTGAACTTCTGCTCTCTGCGTTAATCTAAATCTCCTCAATGGCAGCATAAGTTTTTGAGGACAAGACCTGTGTCTTCTATTTCCTTTATGCCCTCCATATAGACCTGGGTTAGTGCCGTGGCTGAGCAGAGCATTGACAGCATTGTTCTTAATGCAAGAAGAGGAGCTCCTACTGGAAAACACGGATTCAGATGAACGCCTGACAGTCCAGCTGAGCGTTTGCCTGTTTAAACACCATTACTTACTGCCAGAGGCCCTGCGCTTCCCTCTATTTCCATATGTGTCCGAATTGAGAGGCTTCGGCCAACCTAGAGGAAATTCACACTCCCTCCCCTAGTAAGATTAACAAGGGAATGTGGGAGGGAGAGAGAGCTCCCTAGAGTGGAAAAGGCATTGAAGTCAGACAAACTTGTATTCAAATCCTACATCCCCTCTTCTTAGCTGTGTAACCTCCAAAGGTCTCGATCTTCCTAATTCTGTAAAATGGGCACAATACTAACTGACTCATAGGGTATTTATGAGGATTACATCAGACACATGATGTGCTTAGTACACAGCATTGACATAGGCTAAGCTTTGCATGAAGGATGGCTATTATCGTGAATGATAGTAATATGTTTATTTAGATCCTGTTTAGTAAAATCCTACTCATCTTTTAAGATTTAGCTCTGTAAAGTGTCTCTCAATGCCACCCTATCCCACACAGTGTAAATCCGTCCCTCCCTCCTGCTCTCCTGATACCTGGGACCATATCTTTGATAAGATAAAGTCCAAGTTCATACCCATGAACCCCAGGCTATGCTCTGACCTGGGCTCATCCTTCCTGTGAGTGTTGCTTCCCTCACCCCACCCACCCACCCACACACACCATTAATCTTGAGCTTGCAGAGAACAAGGGCTCTGTGTCCCTCATCTTTATGTCTTCTTCTCTGGACCAGCATCAGGCTCAATGTGACTCTATTAAGTGAGGGAGTGAATGGATGAGTAGGAATGCCAAAAGCAGACAAGAGACCTGGGCAGAATTTGACCAGATGTATATCAGAGACTGGTGACTGGGAGTCTATCATGGAAGCAAATGTCTCTCTTAACTCAACTTAGCTCACCATGACTTTAGAGAAGTCACTTATGTTTCCCAGTAGCACCTCCTTTCTTGTGGCAACCTTTACCCCATCAGAAATTCTTTGATGTTGAAAATCTCTGCAAAGCCCTGCCTATCTCTATTCCCCTACCCTTTCCCCTCAACTGGACTCAGTACTACTTCTACTCTCCAACCTCTGAGCCCCACTCCCTCCCCCAGCTAAGCTGCTGAATGACCCTGCGATCTGAGACAGCTGTCCCAGTCCCCAAAGCTTTTGCAGAAACAGAAGGTAAGTGCATCTCAGTATAAGATAATCATTTTTTGCTCCCCCGGTGGAGCAAGCTACATTCCCCCCACTTCCATCGCCCCTGCCACACCTTAGCTTAGCAGTAGTCACCCTGAGACCCTGCACAAGGTTGCCACAAGGATGGCACTAGCTGTTTAGAGCATCCTGTGCACAGTTCTCTTAGCAGTGATCCCACCAAATTGTGATTGTCTGTGTGCCACTCTGTCTCTACCCCACTGGGTTCCATAATAATATCTCAAATGGAATCTAAAACTGATGTATCTCTGCAGAGCCTAATATGCGTTTTGTACATGTAACACATGTAATATGTATTCAGAGGTCAATAAACATGGGTTGGATAGAGGAGTACATACATGTATATATTCAGCAGAGGGTACATGGAATGTGTGGCCCACAAATGCTAATTTCCTTTGCAGAGAACAGTGTTATCCAATGTATTATTGAATCAGTGCAACAACCTTATCAAAGAGGAATTATTTGCGCCGTTTTTAAAAAGGGGGAACCGAGGTGAAAAAAGTGGTTAGCACTGTCATGAAGCTGGGTGAGGACTGCAGTGAAAGAGCAGAGTTGAGGGATTTCTGGTCGTCTCTCCGTGGCCCTGCCTGCCTGCCCACTAGCCAGGGCGAGGGTGCTGCCAGGCCTCACTTGGGAAATAAACAAGGAGAATTCTTCTTCTCATCGTCTGGTGAGTCGCTGACATTTCGATTGACAAAGAATCTAGGAAAAGCCTCTCCTGGGATGAGTTTGGGACTAGGCTGTGATAATATTGCTTTATTGAAAAAGGATGCTAGGCATTGAGTTCCGGATGGCCTTTTACGTGGAGTAATTTATGCAGAAAATGAATAATTTTTTTAAAGAAACACAGTGAACTGCATACACATGGTCACAAAGGTAGAAGTAAGGAACACGCACACACACATTATCACACATATAGATAATCCCAGACTGAGTCATCGATACACAAAAGTGCACATCCCAGTTCATGGTTAGGATCATGGCCACACATTCTGCAAGAAGTCAGAAGAGTCCCAGTCAGATCAACGCAGAGCTCTGTGGGCAGAGCTCTGTGGGCACACTCACTGGCAAAACCATCTGATGGCTCTGATTTTCCCTTCCTTGCCTTAGTGGCGAAATTGCGATTTTCCCCAGGCATGTGAATTTCTGTCATTAAGGAACGCATGGGAAGTATGACATTGAAGAAATTAACCTCCCTGTGCCCCCCTGTGCTCCGCAGGGCCCACTGTCCCCACCTGCTTCCATCACACTGCGTATGAAGATGCTGCAAAGCCGATGACCTGCTGCCCAAGGCACAGTCCCCGTCGGGAGACTCACTCGTGCGCCACACCGAGATTGCAGCTGTAACCTGCTTCTGGAGGACAGGAAAGGAGCCAGAACAGAGATGGGAAATGAACCGCCTGGAAAATTCTCATTCCAATGCCATTCAGAAATGAATCTCAGAAATGGAAGGATTTTATTTAACATGCCTGTCTCCCCAGGCTGTTCGTGGGTTGGGATGCCCAAGGATACCTGAAAGTCAGGAATGCCCTTCCAGCCAAGGTGATTTTGACCTGAACTCAAAGCAGAGCCCCCACACAACCCCTGTTCTGGTTATTGGCACCTGAGAAACTCAGAGAGGCCAGATATTGCACCAGGAGCCAGGAGCCAGGATAGCTGGCTTCTTGCCACAGTTCTCCCGAGATTAACTCAGATGTGACCTGGGACATGTCACCTCCCAGGCCTCAGTTTCTCTATCTGCAAAGTGAGAAGGTTAGGACCCCTGTTCAATTCCACCGTGGTCTCACAAGGAAACCCCTGGCTTATCCAAGTGTTAATGAGACTTCATATACTTCTCTATCTGCAAGCTCTTTTATGTATCCCAGAGCAAGTCCCTGTAATCCATTCGCTTTTTGTTTAAGTATCACATCACTTTGTAAAGTTATTATTGGAATTGTATTAGAATTATTATACCCATTTTGCAGAAAGAATAATCAAAACTGAGGCTTAAAGTATCTTGACCAAGTTTATTTTAGAATCCATATGGATTCAAGTTATAATGAATTTGAACCTTCCCTTGGATATCATCCTTATTTAAAGGGTAAAAAAAAATACATAACACATTTAGAAACCATGAAGTTTATCCTGAAAAAAATTTTTTTCTATTGCCTAGGTTTGACTTGTAAAATAATAACTGTGATTTCAAAGCTTCAGCTGCCCTTTAGCATGGCTTAGGATAGGAAGTCCCAAGCAGATGTTATTTTCATTTAGGAAAAAGATTTAACCATCTTTCGATTATTAAAGGAGGCTTCCCTCCCTGGGAGGGAAAGAATAAAGAAAAGGGAACTCGACTGTTTTTCGCTTACTCAACGAATGTTTAGTGAGTGCCTACTATGTACCAGGAACTATACGCAATTGTTTAACAGAAAAGAAAAATTCCCATACTCTCTCTTACCTTTTGGCTCGACAGATGGTAACAAGGTACATAAATAAAATATATACAGTGTCAGATAATAAGGGCAAAAGAGAAAAACTAAATGAAGGGGTGTGGAATATAAGGGCTTTAAATATCCCCTCACTTCCTGAGGAAAGTGGTTTCGATGTCCAAGAAACAGGTCCCAGCAAAAAGGAGGCAGGCCAGTGTACGCAGGAAAAATCAGACGAGAAACCCCTTCTACTGGGAACAAGACAAGGAGCTGAAGCCTTATCTCCCAGGAACTTGAACTCGTTCCTCTCTATGCCATGCCATCACCCTCCAGTATCTTTGGGGTGAGGACCAGGGTCTGAGTGAGGCATGTACTGGGGCACACAGTTTAGGAGGGCACCCTGAACCTCCGGAATGGAGATACGGGGCACCAGCGCCCTACCAACACACGCTAGGACCCAAAGCTAAAGGGACACCCAGTACTACAGATTTGTTGTCCTTTAAAGATTTGCCATTTTGTTTATCATGCTATTTTTGTTGCTCTGGTTCACATGTCATTAATGCTAATTTTTTTAAGTATTGCAATTAAACATTATTTCACTTGGGTCCTGAGTTGATGGGTGCTTCTTAAATTTATCCCCAAGGTGAGTGAGCCCTACAGAACTCACTCAGCATCTTCAGTAAAAATACGCAACAGCTTCGTGTGGGAAGGAAAGAGGGCTCATTCCCCTGCCCGGGCCCTGCCCCGTGGGGAAGCTGTGCAGGGACAGTGAGGGAGGCCTCACAAGTCAGACAGGGGAGAAAAGAGGGCAGAACTTCATTCCTGGGTCAGGACCTCAGAGCAAGTCATAACCAGGAGAATCTAAACGCCTTTCCTCTCTTGGACTCTGGAAGCTGGTTTCTGCAGCTTGGGAGGAAACCGCGTTCTACTGGAGTAATGAAGAAGTTGCCTTTGAATATCTCGGAGGCCAGCAGGGGTGACGGCAGATGGCTAACTGGTCCCCTTCCAGATTACAGGCAAGGGTCTGCTGAAATAATTAAACCGTGATTATGCCAGAGTCCACGGACAACTGTGGGGGCAGAGGTGCTGAGCAGCAGCCCTTCTTCAGGGTCAAACCACCACGGCTAGAAGGCCTTCCCTGGGAGGGGAGAGAAGGGGAGGACAAGAAGGGAGAGGACGTGCTTTCACTCCATGGAAAGGCAAGGTAGCACCTTGTCATTGTGTCTGCACAACTCAGAGTATGAGGGAACGGGGGAGGGTGGGTCTAGAACAAAAGAGGAGATTCTGCAGGGTGAGGCCGATGTTCTCTGGTACAGACCAGCACTCTGGCTTCATGAACTAAGGGAGGCACCCAGGTCCAAAACCAGTCTGCCTTCCTTATCTCCTCTCTGTTGCTCTCTTCTCTTCAGTCTTCCCAAACTGGACAACAAACCCTCACACCTTAACTGATCCAATCCAATGCCCTAAACCTTTATTATTTAAAAAATTAGGTCGGGTATTTGAGATCTTTCACAACGATTTCTTAACTTTCCAGGCTTATCTCTGGTAAGTCTCCTTCAAGCTCTCTAGGTCAGGGGCTAGCAAAGTACACCTAGAGGCTAGATACTGAGGCTGCCTTTTTTTTAATCAATAAAGTTTTATTAACACACACCCATTTGTTCACTATGGCAGTTTTTCAGATTCAAGCACGTGTAACACAAAACCTGGAATATTTGCCACCTGGAACTTTCCATAAATGTTTGCTAATCCTGATGTAGGTGATAGGTAAGCTACACTACTCTTTCCTATACTGACCCTCCTCATAAGTTACTCCAGATCTTTGCTCAGTTCTACTGTCCCAACTTGCAATGCTCCTTCTTCAAGAACTCAGCATAAATATTTGCTCCAGATGTCTCCTCGTTTCCGACGAAGAGTTACTCATATCTCTTTACAGTCATGACATATGACCACATAATTTGTCACCCAAGTTGGAACACTTCTGAGAGCAAAGGAGAGCAGAGTGAATAATTAGGTAGCACCTGCAAGTTTCAACACAGACATCCCAGGCAAACCAAGACATAATGTTGCCCTTCCCTTCATGCTCACTTCGCTTTGCCTTCTATGGGCTAGTAGTGATCTACCCAGCTCCCACCCCCACCCCCAGCAGGCAGTGTGCTCATGGGCAAGGACAGCGTAGGATAGTGTGGCCCTCAGAGCACTCTCATACATAGGCTCAGTTCAATTAATATTTGCTGAAGTGAAAGAAAGAAGAGCTCTGGCCCTAAAGCAGACAGAGCCATTTCTTTAAGAGCAGCAAGCAGGAATAATCAAGGACAGAGGAGCCCTTAGTTATATGAAGAGGAGGTGCTGCAGCTTGTGTGTGTGTCATTGGGACAGCATGCTCAGTCCAAGAGGCCACCACATAGCCTGGTATCTGGGCAATCCCATCTTCTGCTTCCCTGGCTCCCCTGCTGCCCCCACTGTAACCCTCCCAGTGCTGCCAATCCATCCTCTCAACTGTTTCCCCTCCTGATCTCCCATGGAGGCTGGGCAGCAGGACCCACAAACATGCAATGCTGGGCTTGCAACAGTCTGAAGGTCACGATGGCCCCAGTCTCTGCCCAGGTGGGAGACAAGGGCTGCACTTGCAGGGTTCTAGGTTATTTTTGTGGGTGCTGGGTGATCAGAATGCAATTTGACATCTCTCTTCCTAAAGTTCCAGCACATTCCATACACTTCAGCTCAGCAATGTAGAAGACAGGAAACAAAGATGACCCATTTAACATATGGATACTCTCCATCTGTTCTCTACTAAACAGGCCCCGGAGAGCTCTTTGTAGTATAAATTTCATTCCACTCCTCCCCATCTACCTTGTTTCAATCATCTTTATTGACTTCTTATTTCTCTTGAAATCAAAACAAAAGTAAGTCCTTACTGCCATGGCCTAAAAGGTCATGTGCAGTTTGGTCCTGTCCACCTTTCCTGCTTGTTTTATGCACTCGAATAGAGCACACCTTTTTCTCACCACAGGCCCTTTGCACAAGCTATACCATTTCCAACTAGTGACAGCCTGCTTCCCTTTCACATATCAGCTCAAGAATCACTTCCTTGGAGAGCCACACTGACTTACCTCTCAGGCCAGGTAAATCTTCTCCAGATGTGGCATTTCTTAATTCAGTTTGTAACTATATATTGCTTCGTGATTATGTGCATGAAGCCTGCTTTCTCCACTACAATCCCCATGTAGACAGGATTCCAGGCTTGTTTTGCTAAGAACCCCTAGCACCTAGCAGCATGTAAAATATTAGTTGAATGTTCAACCTCACCAATCTGAATCAAAGGCCTGGAAGGCAGCCTCTGACCTCTGACCATTTCTCAATGTCATCAATGATTGAAAAAGAGTTAGGGATTAAATTCCCTTCTCATCCGCCACTTTTAGCTTTTTTCTTCTCCTCATCCTTGCACAACTGTCTTCGGGGGCCTATTGCCCAGGTCACATCATGGAGTTTACATAGACCCAGGCACTGGTGGTGAGTTCACAGGTCAAGACAAGCAACAGATGTGCACAGACCCCCAAGGGGCAGATGGACAATCAATAAATGGGGTTGAACTAGTACTAGCCAGATGGGAATGAGGGTTTCACAGCAAGTCTTGTTTCCTTCATGCTCATATAGCATCATTGGAATCAGAGAAAATACAGAGGCGCCTTTACCACTCCTTAGGTCCCTCCTTCCCTCTCTCTCTCCCTCCCTCCTTCCTCTTGCTGTTGTCTTCATGTTCTTAATGAGGATGGGGATCTTGACCCCACTACAATGCAGTCTCCTTGAGAATAAGGACAGTACCTTAAATGTCTTTGAATCCCCACAGCTCCTGGTTCAGGGTCCAGCACGCAATAGCTATTTGTGGTTTGCTGTTATGCGGAAGGTGTGCTGGGGCTGGGGGGTGCCTGCCTGGGGTGGAGAACTAGAAAACAGCTTTAAGGCAGTAAGGGAGGTACAGGGGGAGGACCCTGTGCTCCCAGGTGTGCAGAAGAGTCAGCACTTGGGCCAGACAAACCCTGGGGTTTGGGCCTTCAAATCCCAGCCCCGCAGGGAGAAGCTGCCCACCAGGGCCTGGTGCTTGTCCAGTGCAGAGCAGGTGCCCACAGTCTCCTTCACTCAGCCTGCCGCACAGAGCTGCATCCTGGGGGCATCCTGGGGTGCCCCAGCTGCATCCTGGGGTAAGGCTGAGCCCAGGGTCCTGCCAGCCCCGGGAAAAAACAAAGCAGCTGCCTTCGTGCAGGCCGGGCCACTCCCTGTGAAAAGACCTCTCTGTGCTGCTGGGCCAATAAATAAAAGAAAGTGCAAGTGGCCCGAGGTGGGACACCTAGCCCCTGGGCTCTGGCGGGGTTGGGAGCACAGGGATTAATAAGGCATCAATTTTAATGCAGGGAGAGGGGTTTTTTCTGCTTCACAAACAGCAAAGTGAATGTTTGAGCATCCCGGCAGGGGGTTAATGAGGACTCTGATTAGTTATTCGGATTTCTCCACACCGCCTCAATCCATCCTACTAGGGTGGAGAGCAGGAAGGAGAGAGAGGGGAGGGCTGCGGGGAGCTGTTGGAATGAGCCAAACCTGTCTCTGAGCAGATTTCAGCCCCAGGAAAATGAATGCCCTCTCCCCTCCTCCACCCTCCACACTCTGGGGCAGACAGAGAGTTGGAAGAGGACTTCAAGGTGGCCTTGTGCAGCCCCTAGACAGAGAGCTCTGACTCCAGGCCGCACTGTGGTCGCCCCAGTCAGACCCAGTCTGATCAGCTCCACAATGCTCAAAGTACCCTCCCCGCACTAGTCTTCCCCAGTGCAGAGTGGATATTCATCTTTCTCCTGCAGGGAGACACTGGCCAGGGATAACCCAGTGTCTTGGGACTTAGAGGCATCCTCAGGAAAAGGCCTGTCCAGACTTGGGGAGGAGGGGGTGGCATTCTGTTAGGGATCCTCAAAAAACAGAAGCTCTCAGCCTCATTGCTGCCTCCCTTCCCAGCACCCTTCTGGGCGGCTGAATGCAAAGCCATTGGCTCCCTCTGGCACGTCTACTGCAACAACCCTGAGCCAGGTCAGGGACGGAGCCCACTTGCAGGGCACAAGAGGAGCAAATGCACACGGAGAGGCGGCATGCTTTCAGGAGAAATGACAGGGCCATCTGGACCTGACTGTGCCTTCCCGCTATTCTGTGCAGACGGGCTTCTGAGCAAGGGCTCCCCAGTGCCCTCCCCAGCTGGCTCCCAGCCCATCTGCTGCAGGCAGCACCCAAACCCAAACCCATCGGAAGTGACGTCAGTCACAGCCAGGGCACCACCACTCAGCTTGTCCCCGTTTTACAGAGGTTATCCTGATGTCACTGAAGTTCCCCACATGACTCTTCCTGAAAGTTCTCCAGGAACTGCCCAGCGCATCAAACCCGTGTTCTCAACCTGCACATTCATCAACTCTCCTCAAATCGATTTCTTCTCCTCAAGGTCAGCACCTGCCATCCTCCCCAAAGCCAGACTCCTATAGCCTGGCACCCTCAGGGGGCTTCTCAAACTTCTCCAAAGCAGTCTGGGCCCAAGCCCTCTCTTCTGGTTCATTCAGAATAATACTGGCTGATGTTCCTTGAAGGCGTTTCACACAAGGTGCTCTCCGTCATGCCCACTGACCCTGGGAAGCAGGCACGCATTGTCACCTATTGGTCCAGCGCTGTCCAACAGGACTGGTTGCAATGATGGAAATGTTTCCTGTCCACACTTTCCAACACCAGAAGACAACACGTGCTATTAAGTAATTGAGTTGTGGCTGGCTCTACCAAGTCACTGAATTTAGAATTTTAAGTTAATCTTAATGTCATAGACACTGGTGGCTGGTGGCTGCCCTACGAGATGCGCAGATTTAGGGCCCTGCTGCATGCTCAGTAGACCAGGCTAGGAGGGCACGGCCAGGATTCGCACCAGAGACTCATATCTAGGGCACAATCCAAGAGGCTGTTCTGGAGGCATTCTCATCAACTACATGATAATGAAGAAACTAAAGTTAGAGAGGGGCTGGAACCCACAGGTCTAGCCGTGTGGTCTAGTCCCAGACTTCTCGAGATGCCAGACAGCTGAGGAGCACACAGACACCCCGCTCTGCCCTGAAGGTGGTGCTAATTCATTTGAAAGTCAAACTAAATTCTTCTGGAAACAGGGGAACTTAGATGTAAAACTGAATGAGGTAGGATGCAGCCCTTCCCCAACTCAACTGTGCCCAACTGTGAGCTCCATCGTCGCCTTCTGCACACTGTCCCCACCTTCCTCATCTGGCATGAACGACACCAGCATCGTTGCTGGCACTCAGGAAGAGATGCCCTCCACTTCCCTTTTCCCTTCCTCACCCTGCTCTCACCTTATACTCTCCACCTCCTGCTGAGGGCTTGCACGGACATGCCTATACGTAGCTGTCACCATTACATATATCCTAAGTGGGCTCTAAATGGTCCCTCCTTCCCGTCCCACTGGCCATGCTCCCCACAGCCCTGCACTCTGCGTCCCTCTCTCATCCCCATGAGCTCAGTCACATGCCTTTACCAGGCATTTTCAGGAACCCAAGACACTTTCTCATGCCTCTGTCCTTTTACATCTGCTGCTCTCTCTTCGTGGAAGACGCTTTCCCACTCACCGAGTTGGACAACCACCCAGACCTAAAGATCCAGCTCAGGGCTCTCTCCCCCTGGGGGCTGGTCTGGCACAGCAACTCCCACCTGGGCACTCCCATAATCTTCAGCACACCTTTCATGCCTCCTACCACATTGGGTTGTCCTTATTGGCATATGCAGTGGTATTGTCAGAGGTCAGAAATGGTGGCTTTGCCATCTTTGTGTTCATAAGGCCTGCAGGGTGTGGTACATGGCCGGGGGTGCAGGGTGCAGGCATGTCTGCACCGGTGGCAGTTATCTGAGACCCAAAGGGTCTTCTGCCCCACCTTCCCACCTCCCCCACACACCACCTTTCTGCATAAGGAGGCCCGTACAAAGGTGCTGCAAAGTATTCCTGATTCACCTCACAGCTTGCTCTCCAGAGGCACAGCAGGGTGACTTCCCACAGAGCCTGGCACTCAGTGTGAACTCTGACAGCACTGAGATCTCAGAAATAACCTGCACCAGCCCCCACCACAACAGGGTTGGGTCTGCGACCTCCAAGTCAGCCTCACCGACATCCTCCCAACCTCCTGCCCTGCCCATCTGCTGCCCTGCATCAGGCACTTCACCGGCAGCTGCAGGAAGCCTGTTTCATCCAAGAGAACATTCTGTGTGGTGCAGGTCTCTGTCATCGTACCGACATGTTTTTGCCTGTACGTGGCATGTCACCATGATGTACCAAGAAGTTCCTTCCACGTTTTCTCATTTTTCATGATTTGCCTTTGTGGTGGAGTGAGGGGAGTTAGGCACATTTCCCCCATTTTACAGATGAAGAAACAGAGGCTCAGAGAAATCAAGGGGTTTTTACAGTGTAAAGTGCAGGATCCTAGGTTCCAATTGAGATCCATTCTATGTTCAATGTTCCACTTACTGGGAGGATGGTGACGTCAAAAATAAAAAGAATGGCAGAGGAAGGTGCCAATGTGTATATCTGAGGGTATGCTGGGCTCAACCCTTGACAGAACACTGGGGTAGAAGCTGAAAGCTTAGAATGAGTGGATATCACATGGTCTAGACACACACAGTCATCTACTGTTCTCCATGCACCATCTTGCTTCTTTACCTTTGCACCATCATAAAGAATGCACCTCTGACTTCTGAAATTCTACTCAGCCTTCCAAGGCTACAGCCTCCTGCATAAATCTTTCCTGGATCATCCTGAGAAGAAATGAGCTCTTCTCCATGTGGGTTCTCCCAGTGCTCATATCTACAGCATGATCATTTTTGTCTCACCCTGTCAAGGGCTGTGGCCATTTGCGAGTCTGCATCCTCCATTGTGTCTAAGGCAGAGACAATTCATGTTCAACCCTGTATCACCCACAATATCTGGAACTGTGCCTTGGGCATACGAGGTGATCAAAAAATATTGGTTGGGTTGAGTCTCACTGCTAATTATTTTTCTAAGGAGGGCTGGTGAAAGACCCATGTCTTTTTTAACAGTGAATGAAACCTAATGGACCTCAGATGTTTGTCCACTTTTCAAATGTGAGCTCTATGATGATTCAAAAGCATGTGTGCAAAGATGAAGGGAGGGGTTTATGAATAAGCAATACAAGAAAGTTGTCTGAACCTGACAGAAGTGTGTCAGAAAGGCCAAAACCTGGAAGGAACCAGAGCCTGAAACACCATGCCTCCTCCCAGACAGATCCATTCTCTCCTCGCTGTCTCTCTTTAAGAAACAACACTTGAAGCAAAACAGAAAAAGACAAAAAATAAGGGACTGAGGCAGCTACAGCCTGGGGCAGACATATGAGGTTACTGGATAACAGAAGAAAAGCCAGTGATTTCACTCCCACTTAGCTTTGTTTTCTTCAAGGACAGCATCATCAAACCAGAAAAATGATTTTCAAAGGGTTCAAGTTTTAAATAGGTGAGAAAATGGTAAGCACGGGTCGTCGCTTTCAATAAAAGTCAAGGCTGCAGACACCAGCAAGTTCCCTCTTAGAATGTGGAAAAACTTGAAGATAGGGTCAGAGAAGCATGGCTAGCTGTGTATGAACTGATGAAAACAAACAGCTTTTGGAGAGGGAAATATGCAAAAGTTGTCTGTATTTTCCTAAAGTGATCAATATAAGATTCTGGAAGTTTCCTAAGAGTAAATTTGCTATTAATTGCTAACAAAATTTCCAAAATAGATTATTTATGAAAGTAAATAATAGTTCATATTATTCATAGTCATGATGACTATGAACTATGAACTAAAATAGTTTCATTCAAAAATAGTTAGGTTATGCTGTGTTGACCTTAAAAAAAAAAAAAAAAAAGATACAATTCCTTGATTGGTGAGGAAGGAAAATTCTGAGAAATGTCTTGATTTCGGCAAGATAGATGACCAACTCTTCCACAATATCCTTCTGGGTAGAATGGAGAAGAGTAAGTTTGATAGAACAGACAGGTGAAATGTTAGTTAGATTGTGATTATCCCCAATTAGTACTGATGAGTAGATTTCAGTCTAGAGGGAAGTTTTTCATGTCCAAGCACCAGGTTTGTGTGGTTGAGCATTTTTACTCATAGTTTATATGGCATTGTCCAAGGCATACTTCTCATTCCACACACTGGACAGTTGATGTTTTTAAAGGATGAATTAAGATTGACAGTTTGGGATGCAAGAATCACAGGCTGAAAGTAAGGAGCTGAGAAATACAGTTTGTACAGTTAGAGTAAACTGTAGACTGTCCAAGTGAGGAAAATGGAGCTTAAGAGCATTTCATGTGAAGAAAAGTGGTGGCGGGGTGGGGTGTAGAGGTGGCAGTTGGAATTTGGACTGAAAATTCAACAGGTACCAATGCTGCAATACGGTCACCATAAAAGCCCAAAAAGGCAACTGCAATTTTAGGTGGCATTCCAACAAGTCCAAATAAAGGAGGCAATGGTTCAAGGTTAGGATGCTGAAGTCATCTGTGGATCTGGGAGGGCATGGGTGTGGTTTCAATATTAAAAGAACCATTACACAGAGGAGGCGTAGGTCTTATACTGCGCTGCCCGGAGAGCAGACTAGGACGGAAAGATGGATGTGATAGAGAAATTTCCCCTGTGCAAGATGGAGAGATGCCTTTACCAGGAGTTACTAGGGAGAGAAGAAATGCTTGCCTACTGGAGCTACCTCTACAATATGCTGGGTTAAACTAGCTGCCCTCCATAGTTCCTTCTAACTCTAGGACATTTTGAGGACTCTGAGTGAGAAGACGTTTCTGATGAGGTAAAGCCTCTTCCAGAATTCTGTGACTACAGGGCAGAGGTTGCCATCTCCTTTGCCCATGAGATGTGTCTGGTCCTAGTTTCTGGCAAACTGCTGGTGGTAGAGACCATAGTGGTCATGACGCAGGGCATTTGGGAAAGAGCCAACATTTTCCTTGTCTTCTCACAGAAATCCTTCCCCTCCTAGTGTTTCTGGGAGGAATGTGGCTCCTGCTTAATTTCCCCTGAGGCACGAGCAGGACAGGACTCAGGTGGAGAATGACAGCAAAGGTGTGGCTGCCAACTCTGTGGGGCAGCTCCTCCTGGAGCACAGAGGCAGCTGGTTGGGCCAGGGAAGCTGGCCAGGCCCCCGTGCAGGCACAAGCCAGAGAGCTGACCACCATGGCCAAGGGCATGATCCACAAGCTGATAACTTGTCAGGAGGGAATAACAAGAAGCGGCAAAAGGTTACAGGAAGGCCAACCCAACAGCCAAACAGTCTCCCGGGACTGTACACTCAATATCCACTGGTCCAAGTTAAGTATCTGTGAGGGATTCTGGTTTCAGTCATCTCTGTGCCTTTGCTCATACTGTTTGCTCTTCTCAAGTGTTCTTCCTCCCCACTCTGTTTGCCTTTTTAGATCTGTGCCATTTGCCCATCTCCTCTGCAGCCCCTTTTCAGTCCCCGATTGAAGACATTTCCCACTGCAGTACTCATTCAGTTCTGCTTCGACTTCTGTGAATGGTATTTATGTCTGTTGTGTCCCCTCCAGTAGGAAGTAAGTTCCTTGAGGATAAAAAAGGGCCTTTGTATGTTATTAGCTTTGCATATTAGTGGCAAGATGGCTGCCGGTAAAACTGAACTAGTGGTCACTTCCTGTCCTGGCTGGGATGCCAAGTCCTTTTGGCCTCATGTTCCTGAAGAGTAAAATGAGGACAACAGCAGATCCCTGAGGTCCATTCAGACTCATATCCTTATGATTTGTTAGATAAATATTATTTGAGGATATTGTCCCCTTTATCATTATTGTACAATTGTGTTCATTTTAAAATCTGCTTTCATTTCTGGATCTTTTTTTCTGTTGTCTCATCCAACTATCTACCCATCCAACTGCCCTCCATCCATGCAGCCTCACTTCCAAACAACATTTATTGACTTTCTGTTTTGTGCGAGGTCACCACAAAGACTAAGATGCATATGCTACTTGCAAGGAGGGCATAGTCAGGGCAGGGAACACAGCCCTGTAAACAAAGAATACAAAGACAAGGTGCTAAGTGCTGTACCAGAGGGGAGTGTTAAGTGTGCTGAGACCACAGGGGATCGAGGGGGACAAGGATGCAGGTTAAGACCCTGAAGTCACTCATTCCTTTCTGAGCCCTGACTCTGACCTTGATGCCTGGAATCCTTATTCTTGGCCATTTCTCCCCAAAGAGCCTAGCAAAGAAGATGGGCTTTGTGTGACAATAATCAGGGAGCAGAGGAGCCTGCCTCATGGTCAGAGAGCCTGTGGGTAAGATGCAAACTGAGCCCCAGGAGCCCCCACAACCGTGCTGGGGCCTCAAAGGTCCCAGGCTGCATTTACAAGCTGCCCACCTCTCCCCATCCCAACCTCCACAGCACACTCGGCAAGTCATTTATTCCTCCATAACATTTGCTCGAAGGAATGTTACCGCTGAATTATAGCTGGGACCATTATCTCACAATAACTGTCTGGGAAATGTTAATGTTAATGCATGGATCATGCAGAATGCCACATTAGGGGTTTTATGGTGGACATAACATTTTTATGAACTTTTTCTCTCGTAGCATCAGCCTTTGATGAAAGAAAAGGAAAAGGAAAGAAAGAGTGAAGAGGAAGAAAGAAAGCAGCCCAAGGAGACAGGGCCCTGGAACAGAAGTGCTCACGGACAACACCTAAGACCAAGATTGAGTGGCCTGCTCAAGACCAAGGGGAGGCCTGCCTGGCCACACTCCAGGGGTTGAATAGCTTTAGCCTTAGGTACTTGTGAGTGAGGAGAATCCAGCCAAATTGGCAACTGATGGGAGGCAGGGTCTAAGTGGGGCAGACCCATAAATCTTTCAGCTTTTTCAGCCACCTGCACCAAGTGGGCACTTAGTGCCAGTGGGCCCAAGGGAGCAGCGGAGAGGGGTGTGCAGGCTTTGCGGGGCGGCCTATCCTCCTGGGTGAGAGCAAGGGTCGCCGGCAGAGCCGCTTTGGGAGCTCACCTTGGGGAGTGATAGCTAATGGCTTAAGGAGATTTTAATTTCTGCCATTAAAAGAAAAAAAAGGAAAAACACAATCTTGGGAATGGCAGTATTTTATACCTGGCTTTTAGAAAGGACTAATAAAGGCAGTGTTTAGCATTTTATATCCTTACTCAAAAATAACGATCTTTGGTTCTCATCTCAGACATATTTTAAGTGAGCTTGTGTCTCCTACCTCCAGAATGTTCTTTCAGGAGGCTGGATTTATAGCTCCGCTCTTTACCTGCCCTGGGCTCCAATTTAAGTCTCATAACCACTGCATTACCGGTCAGTTTGCCTCCTCTCTCCTCTCCCCTCCAGCTTTGCAATCGCCCCTGATGCTCTTATTGCCATTTTTCTTCCTGACAGAAGGCTGTTTAATTCCTGATTCTGCAAGACACCTAACACCTGTTTATAGTCAAGCCTTGAGCACATTAAAACTGGGTGGCGTGGGTGGTGGGGCTGTTCAGAGGCCCCCCTCTCTGCTTGTGCCCAGGGAAGCATCCCAAGTCAGCTCCTGTGTGGACCGCGAGCGCCACAGCTGGGCACAGCCGGTGCAGGTGGAGCTGAGGGGCATGCACGTCTCTGACGCAGGTGGGGCCCAGGGTTCGGAGGCAGGCTGGCTCTTTGAGAACACAGCTGTGGGCTTGCTGACACCTTCACGGGGCTAGGTAGAAAGACCCTGTCCTGCAGGTCAGGCTCTCCAAGTTCAAGTTCTAGAACTGACAGACTGTGTGACCTGAGGCACCTCACCAAGTCCAAGAGGTCATTTTTGCTCAGTAAAAGGCTGAGGTCAGACCTGCCATTTCTGAGATCTTTCCACTTGGGGAGTTCGATACCCCAACCCTGCCCACGCCATCTGGAGTTTGTTCGGGTGGCCTCGGGCATCTTGTCTGTTGTTGAGTCCAGGTGAGTGTTGCAGGCCTTGGGTGGAATGGGTTTAAAACTAGACTTCGCCACTTCCTAGCTCAGAAACGCCAACAGGCTTTTTAGAAACTCTTTATGTTTCTGCTTCCTAGCATGTACAAAGGAAACCACAATGCTTCCCTGGTAAGTGGGTTTCATGTATTAAATTTGACGTACATCTGTGAGTCATACCAGAATGAAAGATCCACAAGGGAGGGGCCTTGGTTTCTTTTCTTCACAGAGCATCTCTAAGGCCTAGGAGCAGATGTGGCACATAGTGGTCCTCAGTCAGATTTAGTGACCGAATGAGTATCCAGGTAAATATTAGATCCTTAGTATCCCTATCCTCACCCCAACACAGATCTTCTCTTATGTGTCCTAGAGCTTTCCAGAGAAGGACATTTCCCAGGTGCATGTCACCTGTCTTGACATAAAATGCCAGTTTAAAGGATGTTTAATGCAATCACGGCCTGAGCTACAAAAGGAATTTGCACAGCCCTTGCTTCTGTTCCTTCCACCACTAAAAGCAGGTGGACTTGGACAGGGCAGCAGACTTGGAGCCCTCCCCCTTTCCAAACACCTCCTTCCCGTGTTCCCTGGTTGTCTCCCCTCCTTCTTGGGCTGCCATGCATTCCCTCCTGGGGACCCCCTGCCATATGTTCTATTCCTGCTCTAAACTGCGTGCTAATTGTTCTGAATGAACAGCTCCAGCTGGAAAAGCAGGCAGACCATTTACAGACCTTAAGATAACACCCAGTTTCCCGTAAGTGAGGGGTTTCCAGGGAAGGGGAATGGAAAGTCTTCCTTTCAGAGCCAGAGCTGAGCGACACAGGGCCCTGGGGCTGTGGCTGCCGTCAGGTCATCATCTTTCTTGGTTACTACCCAAGTGAACCCCTTCAAAGCAGCCTTCTCAGAGCAGCTGGAGCTGTGGCCTGGATTCATCAGGGCCAAGAGTCCCACAGGTATGAAGCCTTGCTCCCTGCACGTGCGGAGGACCCCTCAGACTGCATCCCTTGCAGTTTCCAGAGCAGGGCAGCATCCCTGCATTTCCTTCAAAGCTTTTGGGAAGCGGCCTGGCGTAAGCCCTGGGTTCAGGAGGCAATATGCATGCACCACAGGGGAAGCGGGGGGTGGGACTGCAGATGAAGGGCAGGGAGTGAGTTTTGCAATGAACACGTAGCAGCAAACATCCCTCTGCGGGATGCCTGGGCAGCCTGTGTTAGCTTCTACGTCCTTCAGTGAAAAGGGGGAGCAATGCATCTTCTCCTGCCATCTTCCTAGTGCCTGTCTTACACGGAGCTCAGTCCCTGACACTTCTGCGATGCTGATTCAGCTTCACACATTCACAATGGCTGGGGCCCCTGGGAAAGGGGAGGTGGAGGGACACGACCTCCTTGAGGGAAGTGTCCAGCCAGAGGAGGAAAAGCAGTGGGGGCCCCTGGTCTGTCTGTCCAGGAGGCTCAAGCTGACAGCAGCACCTGTCCTGTCCCCTCATATACTGGGATGGACTTGAGCACCCAGCAAGGGGGCCAAGTTGAAGACTTAGGGCCTGGGGCAGCTAAGAGCTCCCCAACCATCATCCTCTCTACAGTAAAGGAAGATAGCTCCAAGGAGATAAGCGTCCCCTGGAGGGCTCTGAGCCCAGCTGCAGGTACAGACCAGCCTGACCATGGGCAGTGGTCAGGGGTGGTCAATGGAACTTCACAAGTGGAGGATTGCACCCATATCAGCATCAGAGGGAATACAAGGAGTAGAGCTCAGATCAGACACAGCCTCTGCTACTCGCTGGGTTGCTAGGGTCTGGGTCAGCTCAGTGCCAGAGACGACCCCAGTCCTCTCTGCTTCTCCATACCCAACTTCTCGGAATGATGGTCAAATGTGGACTTTCAATTTGCACTATTCATGTTTTCTTCTCTTTGCCTGGCATGACTTGACTCCCTTGTTCTGCCAGAAGTAAGTCTACTCCTCCTTCACGGTCCAGCTCAAATGTCACCTTCTTTGTGATGCTCTCCTGGATTTACTCCAGGCAGCATCATGTCTTTCTGCTTTGGACTCCAGGCAGGCAGAGTTTCTGTGTCTGAAATGCCAGAACTGCCCCGAGCACACTGTCAGGAAGCACCAGGCCCTGAGCTCCTGGCAGCAATGAGCTTGCTAACACACGCCAAATCCAGCAGCATTACACAAAAAGCCCAGCACACGGAGGGTACTTACAAGCATGCAGGTGTGTCGTTGCATGCTTGCCCTCATACAAACACATCTGCGAGAGGGAAGGTTAGAAAGGCGGCTGGGCCTCCAAAGGAGGCTCCGGGAAAACATTTCTTCCTCTTCCACTGCCTGCCTCGTGTCCAAGCCCAGAGCCCATCAAACTGTGTTTTATCAAGGATGAAACAATAGATGATCTTTTGACATTTCCAGGGCTGTTTGGAAGGGGGAAAGATAATATGTAATAAATTCATATACTTCTGTGTGTTTCTTGGCTCAGGCAGCTCTATTTCCATCTCTTTATGCAGGAGTCCTGGGGAGCTGAAATCCTTGATAATGCCAAACAATTCAACACTTTATTCTCTCTTTACTCTGTCTGCACCACAAAAAAATATCCACTTTAGACTGCCAGCACAGAGAAGTGAAATCAGACACCATAGTCCTCCTTGCCGGCGGGAGAAGCCAGTCCTGCTTTGGAGACCTTGTCCCTACCTAAGGGTTTTTGGGGATGAGAGCTTAGGACCCTCAGTCTGATCCATCAGGTGAAGGGCAGCCTATGCCCTCCTCTCCCAGGCGACATGGGCTGCAAGATCTTTACTCCTGAGGATCCACAATGGACAGAGACATTTTCTCTCTGTCCTTTGTTACTACTGGCCATGGTGCCTTCCCAGACAGGCCCAGCGGCAATGTCGGCATCTGAGCTGAGCTCCAAGTGAAGGCTTCCTGAGCCAGCACCAGTCCAAGACCACAGGGGCTGGTGGAGCCGGCTGCTGCTGCCTTGAAGTTCAGGTTCCCACCTTGCGCAGCACAGATGGGGCTGAAATCAGCATCTCTTCCCAGGACCTTCAGAGAAGGGGCAGAGCTAGGTAAAGGACCATACCCTGCATCTGCTAGAGCGTGAGACCTCTTCCTACTCCACGTCAGAAAGTTATCCAACTGTCCATCCATCCTTGGACTCACCTAGCAAATGGAAAATGCCTGCCCCGTGTTCAAATCCCTGGAACCTTCCCCAAGTCCAGGAGCTTAGCTTTCAGGTTTCCCCATTGAGACAAAATATGGAGTTCTGCTTGTTGAATATTGAAGGTTCTATCAGGACAGACAATGTCTGGCGTCAACAGGCATTTGTAACTCTCCCTTCCTCCTCCCCTGCACACACACACACACACACACACACAAACACACACACACACCTACCTCTCTCTCTCTCTCTCTCTCTCTCTCTCTCTCTCTCTCTCTCTCTGTCTCTCTCTCTCTCTCACACACACACACACACACACATGCAGAGTTACACTTCCACTAGCTACCCTAAAACACACTGAATAGCAGAGGCAGCTCTGTTCATTAGTGCACCTCTTCTTGTCACACAATAGTGGTTTAGAGTGTGGGCTTGGGAGTCTAAATGCCAGAGTTTGAATCTTTGTTTCACGACTTGCCAGCTGGGGGACTGTGGCAAGTTACTTAACCAGTAGGCTTGAGTGTGAAAAGGGAGTAATAATAATACCCTCTATAGGATTAAGTGGGATAACACACATAAAGTGTTTAGCACAGTGCCTAGCACAGTTTTCAAATGATGGATCGCTCTAATGCTATTACTAGTTTTTCATTGTTGGCCTGATAGGGAGCAGCCAAAGAGGACTAACAGGAGGGAGCGGAGGTGGGAATAGAGAAGTCCATCCTCCAGGCTTTGCCTCCACCAGCTTTGCTCCTTTCAAAGGGGAGCTTCCAAAGATGCCGCTCCAAAATCCACATGGAGGCCATGCTCTTCAGCCACTTTTCATTCCCATGCAAACCCTACCTTACAGCCTCAAAGGACAGCTGCAAGCTTTCTTCCTCTCCTTCCCTGGAGAAAGACCAGCAAGGAGCAGACCTTGACCCTGGACCTAACCTGACCCTGGTCCTTCATCTGTCCACAGAGAAGAGACTCATGGTCTCCTGACCAAGGTGCCCTCCCATCCCCGTCAAGCATTGCAGTGGGGGAGGCTGCAAACAAGGGGAGAATACAAGAGACCTGACTGCTTTGGGCCCCTCTAGGTTTGCTCCCCAGATTTTAGGGAGTCTCCCAGACTCTCTGGCCCAACATCTGAGCTCAGGAAAGTGGAAGGGGGGATGCGAGGGGATGTAGTCCTGCTCCAGCCCCCACACTCTTACCCTCTGCAGGTCGGGGACTAGGAGGCCCTCAGGACCATGCTTCACGCTTCCACCAGGGCCATTTGTGGAACGTGACACTACCTTTCACTTCTTCCAACAGTCCTTTGAGGTAGATGTGACAGATGTAATTAACCCCATTCAGTAGATATGTATGTTGAGGCTCAACATGCTCAGTGGCTCATTTGAGGTCAAGACTAAGTGGCACAGCCAGAATTCACACCACCTTCCTAGTTGAGCACACCTGCCCTCAGCACCCTGCCCTTCACCCCACGCTGAATGCTCTGCTCTCCATCTCCCCAGGGCAGTAGCTGGCAGCTTATTTAACTGGGTTCCCTAACCTGTGACTCTTTGAGCAGCTGGGTCGAGAACTTGACCTGGTGAAAACCTGCTGGGTGCTTCTTGAATTTTGGACCTGATAATCAATGGTCAGGTCGGGACTGAGAAAGGCAGAACACGGCCTGGCCACAGGCAAGTTACATGAGCTGAGGAGAGCCTGGGAAAACACTAAAGGTCAGGAGCCCAGTATGAGTCCAAGGTTTGACCACTTCTGATTTAATCCTGCAGTTTAGCTTGCACTCATCTGTTCATCTGGTCATTCGTTTGTTAGTTCATTCATCCAAAGAGCTGCCCTTCCAGGAGCCCAGAGCCTGGTACCAGGGGGACCTCCTGCACTGCAAGACCAAATGCCCACAGGACTGGAGGATCCCTGAAAGGAGGCCCCAGTTCTGCCTTTACCCACCCTGGAGTTGGGGCAGCAGCACCCCCCAGCTATTTCTTCTGCCCAATCCAATGACCAGGCAAGGGGTGCCACCCAGGTGTTCAGGGAGCAGGCAGGGATGTCCCCAAGCCCTGCGGCCAACCTGCTGCATCCCAGGCACCACACATGGGTCTCCAATCAGGACACGCATGTACACAGATGGCCTCTGTCCCTCAGCAGGAGGCTTAACCTTTTAGGACCTCCCCAGGCCCCATCTGCACCTCCAGTCCATCTACACCTCCAGAGCCCAGGGCCCCCTTTGTTTCCTTTGGAGGGTCCCTGTGTTCCCACTCTCTTTGGCTCCCTCAGCTGAACCATTTCAACCCCAGCTCCCTGCTGGCCTCACTATCTGTGGGGGCTTCCCCTTCCCCACAAGCCTTACAGCAGCAAGATCAAAGGTGATTCACACCCACTTTTTTTTCCCTTCCCCAACCTGGGTCTCTAACCAGGTCAAGGGGCTGCACCTGAGCCTCTGAACCACGGGGCATGCCCAAAATAAAGTGATTCAAATAGCTTGTTCTCAGAGGATAATGATTCAGGAGTTACAGAAATGTGATGGTGAGTTAGTTTATTGGGGAGGGAAATATGGGGTTCAATGAAGGCCCAAGTCCATTCTGGGGAGATGTCACAGAGTTGAGCTGAGCTGAGTCGAAATGAAAGATAAAAAACAAAGGAAGCAGGAAGGAGAGTACTCCAGACAGAGGAAATAGCATCTATATCTATTTACATCTATGAGTCAGAAATAGCATAGTGATGCAGGGAATAATGAGAAGTCTGTATTTATGAAAAGGTGAGGCAGGTGGAGGGTGGGCTTGGGAGGCTCAAGAGTTCCTCCTTTCTCCTTCCAGAAAGAGCCAATTTTCTTGAACACACCGTACCTATTCACAGGTTCACCTCAAATGTCACCTCCTCCTGGGAGCCTTCTCTGACTTCTCCAGAATTAAGAACTTTCCTATGGGTGTTTTCTGAATGATGAGTTCTTACCTCTCTTAGAACACTTAGCACATTTCTCTAAGTTTGTGTTTAAATGGCTGTTTCCACCACTCAGCCAGAGATCAATAGTTTTCTATTCAGCTTTACATCCCAAGGAACTAGCAGAGGGCCTGACAAACTCAGGTGCTCTCTAAATATTTTATGGGTGAATAAAATGAGAGCAAATTGAAGTCAAAATGATCTACTCACTCGTTGCTCTCTGCTGCTCTTCTGAATCCTTAGTGTATATAATACGTAACAATTTATATCTGTATTTATCTGTTTCCCCATCTATATAATGGGAATAATAATACTCTAAGGATTGTTGTAAGAAGTAAATGATGTAATTGAAAGCTCAAGACACAACTTAGCACATAGTAAATGTCTTATAAATGTTATTTTTCGTTAGCTTTCATTGAACTTGTATTTATTAATCATCCACTATGGCCCCAGCACTGTTCTAAGCACTAAGTTCATATCAGTAAAGAAACAAACAAAAACCCTCTGTCTTCAAAGGACATATTTATAACTGGGCCAGGTGGGCAGTGAAGAGGTAAAAGCCTGGTGTCCTGGGTGACAGGAAGAGCCATGGAGAAATGTTAGCCCAATTCAAGAGGCAGAGAAACACAGGGAGCGGGGCTGGGCAGATCTTTCACATAAGGCAGCCAGGAAAACCTCCCTGCGTAGAATATCTTCCATAGTGAGCAGAGATATGAAGCCATGGACAAGTGCTCAAGGCCGCATGTTGGTGGAACAGCATGGAGGCAGGAGCACAGCCAGCCAGGCGATTTAGCACAACTGGGAAGACCCAGCTCAGTGCAGAAGTTGGGGGTGAACTTCTGAATTCATGTTTCAGACCCAAGTTTCTCCACTAATGATGCAGAGTGTGCAAGGGAGGAGCCAGGCTGACCTGAGCATGGATTTTCATTCACTGAGATGCCGAGGCTGCCTTCTTTGTGTGGGATGGTGCAAACATGAACAGGACCAATGAACATTCTCAAAGAGCCTCTACACATATTGGGTGGGGGAAGAATCGCACATGGCACATATGGGAGAAGAGTGTGTGACAGTATTCTAGGAAAGGAAAAAAAACAAAAAGAAGCCAAATGCCAAAATAGTAGACAAGAGAAGTGGCAGGCGGTCAGGAAGAGAAGCAAGGTGCTGGCTCTGGCTCTGAAACTGTCCTCTCTGAAAAGCATCTCTTTGCCAAATCCAGTGACCTTGTCTCAGACCTCATTTCCCTTGAATTCATTCTCATTTCTGACATTAGGATCTGCCCTATTGTGTGCAAACCCCCTGCAGCTTCCTCACTGCCCTTCTCACTCACAGCTCCAGGGCACTGTGAACTCTGCCTCCAAACGCCGGGCATCTGCTCAAGATCCCCTGAGCTCTCATGATGTTCTCCAGCTTGGAGAGGGGCACCCATGTGTGCATACAGGCATGCACACATGGCATATGTGCACCTGTAAAAGGATGCACACACATGCCACCCGTGCTCGTATGCACACATGCCGCACACATGCACACACATGGACACAGAATTGATTCATGAGAGTGCCTGACTCTCAAACCTCTATGTCTAGAGCTGACTGCTCTCCCCAGGTCTTACCTGTCCACTGGACTTTTCCTTTGTATGTCCTGTTGTCACTTGTTTTCCTCTGCGCTCAGCACCACCCCTCGTCAGTGTTCCGTGCCGCCTTGCTTGTTTCTATCAGTGCATCTTGGTTGTTCCAACATTCTGGTGATGAGTCCCAGGTTCATTTTTGCTTGATCCCTTCTCTATCCTTTTAGCATCAAGTTATTAAGCCCTTTCTAGAAATGTGGCTGTCTTGTGGCTGAATCCCTACAACAGTGTGGCCTTGCATCTAACTTCCCTGACAGTCAGTCCCCGCAAAGCCTCCAGGTCTGTTCTGGTATTGAGCAAGACAGAGCTCAGCCTGGTTTTACTTTTCTCTATAATCATGTCTTCTCTCTCACTGGACCCCAATGCTCTGCCTGAGGCAGGCGAGGGAGAATGTGCACACTTCTTGGACACTGCGTATGTGCTGTTCATTATTTCCCGTGATCTTCACAACAGCCTTGTCAGGTAGACATGAGCGCCAGGTGAAGAAATGGGCTCTGAGCCTGAGTGCTATCCTGGAAGACAGAGTTAGCGAGTCACAGATTAGAGATGGAGGCTCAGGACTTTTTTGCTTTAAAGCCCACAGCTTTTCCATCATACGATACTGTGTCCTCCACACATGAATCTTTCCACTGTGGAAGCGGGCTCATTCTTTTCTGCTCACTACCAAAGTCCTGCCATGGAGCCTTGCAGCCTCTGCACTCCACCCCTTTCCCTGACTTCCACCTCCCTTTATCCTTTATGACTGGGATTCCAGGTCTTAACTAAGTCTGAGTTCTCCCAGAGACTCTGCTAAGCACTGATTTCCCCTCCTTTCATGTCTAGGGTGGTTCTTTTCGGCACCTCCCTAGAATATCTTCCATAGTGAGTGCAACTTCTATGACAGCAGGGGCCTGTCCCAGGGTTCTGGGTACCCCATAACTTTGTTAGACTCCCAAGGAGTCTAATATACTTGTGGATATGAAAATATGATAACGAGTGCTTTAGTAGGAATATTCATAACAACTTCAAGCAAAAATCATTTGTCTTTCCATTTAATGTGTTCATTTCCTCTAGTTAACATGGAAATAATTGTCTGGAGTTACAAGCAAAGTTAGGATAGTGATGTCAGGAAGCTTTGTTATTTAAGAAAAATATTATTGCAACATTAGTGGCAGTGAGCAACAGAGTTCAGTTTAGGAGACAGCTTCCTTCCTAAGACACAGTTTTCCATTGCTCAGAAGATTCTGAAACATTCTAAATGTTTTCCTCCCTCTATCAATGTCTGGGGAAATGAAATTAAAGGTAATATCTACAACCATTTTGAAGACATTTGAGTAAGAGGTAAGAGGGAGAAGAAAGATGTTGTATTTCCCCAGTGAGGTGTGTGTGTGTGTGTGTGTGTGTGTGTGTGAGAGAGAGAGACAGAGAGAGAGAGAGAGAGAGAGAGAGAGAGAGAGAGAGAGAGAGAGAGAGAGAGAGAGAGAGAGAGAGACATCATTGATAAGGACTGGTTCTTCCCAAAGTTCAAAGAGAAAAACTGCACTGTACAAAGCAAGACAAAAGATCCTAGAGGTTGAGAGGGTAAGTGGTATCTTCCAGGAACAAGACCAGAGGTGTTTGTCCAGGCAGCTGGACAAAGAAGAGGCAAAAGACTATTAAAATGGAAACTCTCCTCACAAGAAAGAAGTTCAAATAACACCTAACACTTGGGTGAGCTCCCCAGGGACAGAGAATCTCTTCACATCTTCAACCTCCCTCTGAAAAACACTCAGCAAGAGAAATCGAAGGCAGAGAGAATGAAATTTCACTCATCTGCTCCATTAATCAGCCACCTGCCACTTACAATATATAGTGTTGGCCGAATTTTTCTTAATTTGTTTTTCTGATTAGGCAATAAAAAGCATATGGCAAAGAAGGTAAAGAATTTAAGCAGCACAAAATGATATCTATGATAAGCTAAGCAGTTCTCCTACTTCTGACCCTGAATCCTTCGTTCTTCCACCGCACCCCCAGAGACAATAACTTAGCATTTTTTATGTCAGCCTACCGGCAATATTCCAGACACATATAAATGTGTGCTTTTGATGCACAAGGCCACAGGCGCGATCCTGCTGTTCTGCATCTAGCTTTTCCCCTTTGGTGTTGGACAGGGCATCAGCTTAGATGAGGCACAGCAGCTGCCCCCTTCCCAAAGCACACCCGGAACACCCACAGTCCCTCCCATTCTCTGGGCTCTGCTTGGCCCTGAACGTCTTCCCCCACTTCCACAAGCAACCAAGAGTTGACACCTGCCCTCAGTCTTGAAGTGATGCGTTTCCTCTCCTTCAGGGCATGCACTTCTCAGGTGTAAGGTAACTTGGACCAAGGGGAGAGCAGCCTGCCTTCCAGGATTGCAAAGTTACTGCTCTAAGAAGGGGTGTGTGTGCCGATACAGCACAGGGAAGGGAGAAGGGAGGGCTGCTGTCATTGATGTCCTGGATGACAGCTGCCATCCCATGCACCACTAAACCAGCTAGGTTACAACAGTCTCAGATTGAGTGCCCGCCATGTTCCCAGTCTTGCAGCAAACGCTGGGGCTTCAAAATGAATTCTACCTTCAAAGGACACAGGGCAGTGCCCTCAGAACCCACACTATGACCAGAAAGAGTGGAACTTGAACCAGCTGGAGTCACCCCTCAGCCCCACCCCACCCCTGAGCAGGCACCAAAGGGAACCCAGCAGGGGCGGGCACTCATCTCCTGCCACCAAAGAGACTGTCATTAAAGCTGTGTCCCCGGCTCTGATTTACATGTACAAATAATCGCTGTCAGGGGCACGAGCCCCGGAGAGCAATAACAGATTCTGGTGGTAGCAGATGCAGATGCAGGAAATAAAAACAAAAATGAAGCATATCAGCCTGGCAGAACTCGATGGTGAGAGAAATCCTGAGGGGAGGAAAGCCTGTGGGGGAGGCAGGCGGAGAGCGTCTGTCAGATCAACTATTGATTGGTTGGCCTTCTGCAAAAGCGAGCCTGGGATTCTTTCCTTTTTAAATTGTGTCCACACAGAGAAAATAAAATATGCCTTTTCAACCATGTTTAAGTGTACAGTACATTCTCATGTAACATTGTCAAGAGGTTCTTGGAAATTTGACTTTAAGCAAAACAACATATATCAGAACCAATGTTCCCATGGGTTAATTGACATAAACCAGAGATAAGTTCCTACAACATGTTTCATCAAACTTCTAAACACAAACCAAAACACTTCTAATACTAAACAAGAACTTGTTCATTAATTCGTTCATTCATTCATTCATTCGTTCATTGTCTAATCCACTTATTCCAGTTCCAGGTCTCATGGGGCCAGAGCCCAGCCGGGCAGCTCAGGGTGCAGGCAGGAACCAAGCCTGGATGGGGCGCCCTTCCATCTCAGGGTGTCCTACACACCCTCACTCACACTGACACAGCTGAGACTCTCCAGTGAGTCTCTCGTGCACATCTCTGCCATGTGGGAGGAAGCCCCCAGAGAAAACCCCCGCAGATGAAGGGAGAACATGCTAACTCCATACAGACAGCAGCCCCAGCCAGGAGCTGATTTTTTTTATTTTCCTCAACATTGCAATGAAAGACATTGAATGAAACAGCCTTCCTGGAGGACCTGTGCACAATTCAGTGGTGTTATTATCTTCACAAGGTCTCACAACCATCACCAGTACCTGTCTCCAAAACTTTTCCATCAATTGAAACAGAAATTGTTTCTATTTAGCAATAGCTCCCCTTCTACCCCCTGGTAACCTCCAATCGCCTTTTTATTTTTACGGATTTCCCTATTTAGTTAGTTCATATAAATGAAATCATATATTGGTCCTTTGGTGTCTGGCATGTTTCCAAAGTTGATCCTCATTATAAAACGCATAGGAACATTTTTCCTTTCAATGCTATTCTGTTCCATTGTCTGTAAACACTACATCTTGTTTCTCTGTCCATCTGTTGGTCAGTGCTGGGTTGACTCCACCTCTTGGCTAGTATGGATAATGCTGCTGTGAACGTGGGTGTACCAGTATCTGTTAGGATCCCCGTTTCCCAGTCTTTGGGGTATATACCTAGGAGTGGAATGCAGGACCTTCTGTTTAGTGCTTTGAGGACCTGTCAAATGTTTTCTGGCACTCTAGCCTAAGATTAAAGAGGACAACTCCATCTCTGCTTGAGGAGACAGAGTTCTGGCACCTTGGTCCTGGGAGACCGATCACATGGCAACCTAGGGCCAGGCCAGGCTGATGGGAGTGGGAAGAAGAAAGGGCCCAGGGCTGAGCGACATCAGAGTACAGTCTTGTCAACCTCCGAGCTGCTCCCCGGGTTCCAAGCCAGCTCTGGGAGAGCACTCATTGTACACCCACAGAGTGAGAGGAGGGAAGCTTAGGGTCCCCCGCCTGCCTTGTTTCATATGCCAGAAAGTGAGGCCCAGATTGTTGGTGAAACTCAAGCCACATCTCATGCCCCTGCCCCTTGTTCTTCCTCTGCACCACACTGCCAGAGCTGGGTCTGGGTAAAATAGGACGTGCTTTGGGGGGACAGTGGCTTGAGACACCCTTCAAGCTGTGGCTTTGCCGTTGCCACGATACTGGTTTGGGGACTTCGTCCTGTGTCTGTCTCAGCTCCCTCTGCCGGAAACTCCTTTCTCCCACCAGCTTCACCTGGTTCCCAACTACTTGCACTCTGGGCTCAGCTCAGGTAATTGCCCCCACCCCTAACTCAGTGGAGCTGGGTGCCTTCCTTTGGGCTCCCTCAGCGCCTATGGAACTCACTTTCAAGGCTGGCATTACACAGTTCTTGCTGCTTTCAGTTCTCTCACCCACTCCCCACCACACTGTGAGCACCTGAGGGGCAGAAAATGAGCATTTTATCAGTGCAGCCCCAGAACAAAGCCTGGGACCTAGGGTTTGCTGAATGAATGAATCAATCAGTGAGAGTCAGTGAATGAACTGTGCACTCTTTATAACCACACTGCTTAATGAATGTTTATTGACTGACTGAATGAATGCGTGAATGGATGAATGGTATCCCAAGGATCAAGAGGAGCCTGTGGCGAAGACTCTTGGCTCCTGGTCAAGCCCTCCTTCCCACCCTCCCTCATTTATTCATTCATTTATGACAGTCACTGCTCAGTGTCAGACCCTGGAAGGTACTGGTGTTCAGACACAAGTAAGCCTCAGTGTCTGTCATCAGGAAGCCATGGAAGAGCAGATGAAGATTGAAGTAAACAAGAAGTGTGCTTCACGCTACTCCATTTCCCCCAAAGCACACAGGGCTTGCATCACATCAAAAACCCGACCAGGGCCTTCTCGGTGCCACCAGTTGCCAGGCACAGCTGGCTGCAGCAGGAGTGGCCAATTAACATGCCACACACACCTGTCCGCTGCTCCCAGGATCCAGGGGCTGGAGAATTAACGACCAGGAGGATTTTTGGAGCTTCCAGAACCCAGCCCAGCTCACATCAGAGACCTCATTCCCCTTTAGGGATTCACTCACTCTGCACAGCTGGTTAATTTTTCATCAAGGGGTGGGGCGGGGGTTGGGAGAAAGCTCTGATCCTTTACTCTTTCATGCTGGGGGCGGGGGAGAAACACAACATCCTATCCGTTTTAGTTTTAGATGAAATAGGAACAGATTGTGGTTGCCAGGCAAGGCCCAGCCCTCACCAGGCTTGTGTTGCTGCTGTGGACTGATTAATGGTTATTGGGAGAAGGATAAAGGGTCCAGACGGCAGAGGCCTCGCTGAAGGTGCTCACACGTTTAACGAGCACTGGGTGACACACTAGTGGGGAGTATCCTTTTTTTTTTTTAAAGTGATTTAAGGTTCTAGCCTCCCATCGCACCCACATCTCCCCTCCCAGGAGGACCTGGGAGCCTTCGCTCTCTCCTTCCACAGTCTCTACCTGCAGCGCCAGGGGCAGCATTTCTGCTCCAGTCTGACCCCAAACCTGAAAGTGTGGGCCAAGAATCAAATCTCAGCTTGCTCATCCAGAAAACAGGAAAAGGAAAGCATAAGAAAATGACCTTTTCTCTAAACTGGACTGATCGTATCCAAGTGTTTCCACATCCTTGTCTCATGGGATCCCCATTCAAAGCATCTGCTGACTGCCTACTAGGTGCCCCAATCTCAAAGTGGCAGGGGAGATCTGTGGAGCAGAGTGACTGTTCTCATTTCAGAGAAGAGGAAGCTGAAGGACAAAGCGCATTATCTGAGAGTGTGGTGCAGAACTGCAGTGAGGACAGGCTCACTTCCTTCCCCAGGCCGGACTTCTCTGCGGGGAGGGGGCTGTCTCCCACTGGGCAGCTGGGATGCCCCCCACCTCCCCTGGTCTGCCCGCTTGAAGAAGTGAGCGTTTCTGACTCCACGTCCATACTCCTGAGATGCCCACACCCCAGACAGCTGGGAGGCAGTTTCAAGTCAACAAAAAAGGTTAAAAAACAAAACAAGCAAGCCAAAAAAACCAAAATCTACTATCTGTATAGCTGAGAGAAACTATTTCAGGTCAATGAAAAGGCAAATCACCTAGTACGTGCTCGGTGCTGGGAGAGACTGTTTCAGATCAAGAGAAAAGGCAAAAAAGCAACTACCGTGTGTCCCACTGAGAGAAATTCATGTCAACCAAAGGCAAAAGTCACCTACTGTGTGCTCAGGTGGGAGCGATGTCTCAGTTCAAGGGGAAAAAAAGGCAAAAATCACAGTGTGCTCCTCTGGGCGAGAGGGTCTCAGGCCAACAGAAAGGCAAAAGGTACCTACTGTGTGCCCAGTACTGGGCTATGTTGTATGTTCTTTGCAAAATTATAAGACTTAGCCTCCTTTCTCAAGAAGGCAATTTTCTTGTTGAGACAAACTCTCATAGAGGGTGTGGGTAAATATCAGTGCTTCTCTGCATCTTACATGCTTCTGAGTCACCTGGCAGTCTGCTTAAAATCCAGATGCAGTTGTCTGGGCAGGGAGCTGAGATCAGCATTTCTAACAGTCTCCCAGGTGCTGCTGGTGCCCTGGTCACATGTGAGTATCAAAGCTAAGTGTGGCCCATATATGAAGTCAGAAGAATGGGGGCAGAGGGTGATCAGGGGAGCTCCTTAGAGGGGATACATTTAAGCATGATTCAGAGGCAGGGAAGCACAGAAGCAGGCAAGAGAGAAGAAAAATGGCTGCTGCAATCTTCAACAGAAACTTCGCAGGCCTGTGGGTCACAAGGATGCAGAAGAGGGCCTCTCTGTGCCTCACAGAACAAACTCTCAGCTAGGAGTTGGAGACAGAGTAACCATATTAATTGTGTGACCTTGGGCTGGTCACTTCCGAATCCCAGCCTCATTGCCTCCTCTGTAAAGGAAGAGTTCAGTGGTTCCCAACCCTGGCAGCACATAAGAACATCTGGGTGAGCTTTTAAAATGAAAGAACACCTGGACTCATTCCCAAGAGATTTTTATGTAGTGGTCTGGGGGAGCACCCAGGCTCAGGAAGTTTTCAAAGTCCCTCAGTGATCCCAACATGCAGCCTGGGTTCAGAACCACTGCATGGGGTAACCTCAAAGGCCGCTAGCTTCCCTGTCTTTACATTCGGACAGAAAATGCCAGGACTCCTGGCTTCTGTTCTGGACATGTGGCCTGCAGTAAAAAACAAAAACAAAAACAAAAACAAAACAGAAACACAGTTTTAGAAAAATCTTAAGAAAAGCTTCAGCACAAGCCAGAAATCTGAACAGTCTCTAGTGGCAGCCAGGTGGAGGGGCTGTCCTGCCCATCTGTTTCCCATTAATCCCAGGGTATGTTTCACATCCCCGGCAGGTACTTGGAGTTGGGAGCAGCCCCCTGGGTGGCCCTTGGCAGTGGCCTTTCAAGCCAAGCCCTGCTGACAGGCTGCAGGGCTCCCTGGGGCCCTCCAGCTTCTAAGTCACTTGCCCCCTCTTGGGGGTAGAATCTCAGGGCAAATTAGAAACCAAAGAAGGCAGATGCAGAAGCCCTGACCTCCCTTTCATTAGCAGTCTGTCACAAAGCATGAAGGGCTTCGATAAATTCTGCAGCTCAGCAGCTGCCAGGAGACCTGGGAGGAAGAAGATTCATTTGTTCCCCAGAAGATGGAATCTTCAGGCATTTCCAGCCCCCGGCCTCCCCCGCCCACTCATTGGGGAACTAGCCCCAAGCCACATGTTGCTGTCTGCCTGTAGATTCCTAGGGTTTGGAGGGAACAGAGAGAGTGACTTCCCCATATGGTGAGGCCCTGGGACCCCTTCCTCTGTGCCAAAATGGGGTGGAGTCAGACTCTGTTTCCACAAGGACCCCAGAACATCTCATTTGGCTGCTAACACATCCTTTCTCCAGGCTGCAGTCATGTGGTCTGTGTATGGCTTGGTCTTTACTGGGAGCGGCCCCCCCAGTCCCAGAGTTATTAGGTCTGGTTGTTGGAGTTGGGAGTGGGTAGGTAGCCTGGATGGAAAGTGTTTAGGCTGTCTCCACCAGACCCTTCCCATAGGGATGCTGCTTCTCCTCCATTCAGTGGCTGGTCCTTAAATGGAACCATGTGTGGCTTGGTCTGGGCTCTGGGCTCAGACAGCCCTGGAGTGGGTCCCCAGGGCCACTGCTTACAGCTACAAGACCTTGGACAAGCTAACACAAGCCTCAGTTTTCTCATCTACAAAGTGGGATAATAAAACATGTACTTCATAGGTGCCAATGAGGACAAATGTGGTTAAGATTATTAATAGTGGACACCAAAGGGAGAGGATGGTCAGAAACAATGACAAGGCAGCAGGAGCTCAGAAGGGCTTGCTCAGTGAGCCGTGAAGAGCCCACTGCAATACAAGCTTTCTGGGGCCAAGGCATCAGGAATACCCTCCCTCTGGGGAAGAGACAAGAAGAACCTACGGGCCACACTGTCTGCACACTTACAACATGCGCTGCCCTTCCCTGTGCCTTCCGCACAACTGTGTGGGAGACTCTGGCCAAATAGCAAAACCAACCCTGGAACAAGAAACGGTCTAGGGCCACGCCTGCAGATGTCCCAGAGGGAACCCGAGACCAGATTCACAAGGCACTGGGGGTGGGATAGGCTACTGCAGAGCAGGCCCTGGTCTTTGCTGGGCCAGCCTTTACAGGCAGGCTGACACTGGGACATCGCTTCCAGCCCCGAGCCCAGCTGAAGGAAGGAGGGGCTCCCAGCACCCCAGTGGCAGGTGGAGGCGGGGTCACAGTCAGTACCTATTGGTACCTCAGAAACAATAGTTTATGAAGTCTAGAGACAAAAGAGAATCCTTTTAGTACATTTCAGAAAGTTTGGGGAGAGGAATTGCTTATGTTTCCAAAGGATTTTTGCCTCTGCAAAATGTTTTACCATGGAACTTTTCAATGATCACTTACTAATACCTGTAGGGTATGGCTTGACTTGAAAGCTCACTTGTCATGCATGTTTTTTAGAATTCTTTTCTGCAAGGCATGAACATTTCTTTGAGGTGCCAACTTCACACCGTTCATCCAGCTGCAAGACTCTGTGCCCAGGTTTGCGCTTCCCAGTTCAGGGCCTCGTTCACGGAGCAGGTACTATGTGCCCAGCCCTGGGTTGGAGGCTTATGGTCCCTTATTATTTATCCTCACAACAAGAAGCTCACTGCCCCTCTCTCCCTCATGGCACACCTAGGGCCTGTGGTGTGCTCATGCATATTTAGCAACCATCACTCCTTGGAACAGAACTCCCACTATAGCCAATGATAAGCTGCCTCTGAGACAAGAGCTGCCAGGACACACTTCCCACTCTATAGATCCACTGGGCACGCACAATTCCCAGTGCACCGATAACGGTAAAATCTAGTCAGATACATAGGAAGCCAGGAGTATTTATTACTTTGCTTTTAATATTTGTTTCACTTTACACCCCCTCCCCACAGCCCGGGGTCAACAACTCGGGTCCCTGGGCTTTACGTGATCCCTGCCCCAGTCGCCATCTCAGGGTTCACCTACATAATCCAATTTTAATCATGGTTGCATTTAATCACTGGCTTGCAAAATTTCCGAAAATTTAACAATCAACATTGGCAAGCGGGGCCCAGAAGCCAGTCACTGCTCCGCTGTGGCCGCACTGACTCACAGGCAGAGTAGTAGCATCAAGCACAGCCATTTCAACGTAGCCTCTTGCTCAAGCCTCATAGTGACCCATAGACGAGCTCGTTTACTGTTCCCATATTGCACAATGAGCATCCGTGTGAGATTACACTGATGCTTAAGAGAAGTTAAATGATTTATAGTCCTGTTTCAGATCAAATCTAAACTCCTGACACTGTCAAGACTGTGACCTGGGCTTCGGTGATCATTCGTTTTCATGTCTCAACACTCTTTGAGGCCCTCTCTATTGACACAGAACTGGAGTCCAGGATAGTGGTTCTCAGAGTTCCCTCTTGGTCCTGCATAAGAGCCCTTTTCAAGATGGAAGGGCAGTACAGGGGCGCCAATCTGAGTTCTAGCTTTAACTCTGTCTCTCCAAGCCTTGGGGTCCCTGGCTGAAGAATGAGGGGATCAACACCTCCATGGTTTTGACCACTCCAGACTCTAGGCCACTAGGGGACGGCCTGTCTGCCCACCAGCCCATGGAAAACACAAGGGGAGACCCGATTCCCATCTCTGCTATATGGCTGACTTGCTCCCAGATGACATGGGTTCCCCCTAATGCTCTCAAATTAGAGCAGATTCCCCCAAAGTCGGTCTCTAAGCAGAAGTGCATTGGACTCTCACAAAAGCTGGTGGCCCTCTTGTAGTGAAATAGCCAAAAATGAAGAAGGGTTTTGGGGAGGCTGCTCGGATCTGGGGGTGAGGCAGGCAGGGGATGAGGTGACCTCCAGAAGTCCCTGGGGTCCTCTTCCCAAGGAGGCTGGTCTTGTGGGTTTCCTGAGATTGATTCCAGGCTTTAAACCTATCATTTTCTTCATAATACAAATAATCACCAAATGCATTCAAGCACCGGGTAGCCTGCATATTCACTCTAGCAGTTCTCTGTGTGGACGGTGATTAGACCATCATTATCTTAATGCTTCTTAATTTATCTTTCTGATTAGCAACTTACCATTTTATTTGCAAAAAATAGCCTTCTGCTAGGTGGAAGCCAGCCGAGCACAGCAGCTGTCATTTTCTCTGTGCTAAATCAGGCCAGGCTTAAGTCAGTTCTCCGGTGATGCTATTTCTTGTGTGTTGGCGCTAACGCGCCCCACGTCCACCATGGCTGTTTTAGAGTGGGGGCTTGCCTCCAGGGTCTGAGCACTGACAGATCACCACTACCCTGGGAAGGGGTTCAGGATCAGCTATCCCACCCTATAGACTCACTCAGGGAGCAGCCCTTATCCTGCCCTATTGCTTCCCAGAGGAGGATGAAGTCAGGTTACGCAGCATCATAATAACTGCCAACTAAAAAGCTCTTGCCAAAGGACAAGTGTCCTATGAGAGCTTGAGGTCCACATCTGACTCACTTCCCGAACAGCCCTACAGGTGCGTACTATTATAATTTCCCTTTAAGGCAGAGAGACTGAGGGCTAGAGAAGGGACGGGATTTGCCTAAGGCCCTATAGCTCTGAAGTGGCAGAGCTAGTTTTGAAGCCAGATATTTGAGACCCTTGACACTAACCATCGTAATGAGAGATTTTAGACCAAACACCATCAGGATGACTCTACTTCACTGGTGTCCCACTCACAGAAATGTCCCTAAATTAGCATCTCTCCATCCTACCCATAAACATCATCCTAGTCTTTTCCTCTCTCCAGAAGCATGAAGCTTTAATTCCCTTCAAGGCTGTCTTGCCTTGGGTCACATAATGTTTTCCTTTGAAATGGATCCTTCTGTTCTTCCACGTTCTATCCCTGAACAAATCATACTGCTTTCCGATTTCTATTTCCTTCCAGAAAATGTTTTTGTTGTGTTCTCTCCCTGAAACATACAGGTCATGGCCCTTAGCACATCTGTTATTGTCACTAAGAGGTCCATTATACCTATTCTCTTTGGATGTTCAAGTCCTATTCTTCAAATATTTCAATGTTCCTGTCTGCTCCAGACATCAATATCCCTAGATATTCAGGTATATGAGAGACAGGGGAAGCTTTATTACTTGACTTCTAAAGTCTTCAGAGAAGCGTCTTAAGAAGCAGGAACTCACTGGAGGGGCAGATGGCTATAACATCTTGTGTCTTAACCCCAGTCTTGGTTCTTGAGGTATCATGCACTTAATCATACATTTTCCTGGTTAACAGCTACGCCTTCACTAAGTGGCATCTGTGAGAATCCAGTCCGTGCTGCCCACTGAGATAGCCATTTCCCACTTGTGGCTACTTCAGTTTAAATGTAAAATTCAGTGAATCAGTTGCACAAGCCACATTTCCAGAGCGACACGTGACTCGTGGCTACCAAACTGGCCAGCGCCAACACAGAACATTTCCATCCCAGGGGCAAATTCTATTGGGCAGCACTAGTGTTAATAATTCAGCGTCTAAACTCACTTGAAAGCCTTCCTAAACTTGCTCGGATACCTATAAAGGCCAAGAGCAATGATTATGGTCAACATTTCCCTCATTTTAGATTCGTATAGACCAGTGCTTTCCAAGTGTGGTCCTGGGGCCAGAAGCAGCATCTTGGAACTGCACAGAAATGCAAATCCTCAGGCATGCTGAATCAGGGACTCTGGATGTGGGGTCAGGCGGTGTGTGCTTTAACCAGCCCTCCAGGGAATTCTGCTCGGTGCCACAACTTGTACGGATAAATAATAACGCCACACATTGAGAGACAGCTGTGTAGGCAACACTGGGTCAGCCTCTTATAATAATATACATTAAGCAATATATTCCCATTTTACAGAGATGAAACCAAGGTTCTGAATGGGAAGTAAGAGCCCAAGGTCACACAGTGTAAAAACGAGCAGAGACAGGGTTGGACTCCAGTTTGGTCTGAAGCCCATGCACCCACTGTGCCTGGTTTGGAGCTGGGGGAAGGCTTCTCCTTGCCATCCATCTCTGCAGGCACCTGGAATGGTCTCCTCATTTGACAAACTGAGCAGTGGGACGCCAGGCAGGAAGAAGGACATGGTCAACCCCTCTACGGGGCTGTCACAACAGCACTGAACCAGCGACAGCAGCAATACGGTGGCCTACGATGGGCAGTAGGGGGATTCGGGTATCTCAAAGGCCCTCTCTACTCACAACAGCCTTGTTTTTTTTTCTGGATCTTTCAGTTTGACCAGGCACTCAGCGATCTTGTTTGACGGGTGCATGTGAGTTCAGAGGGCCGGATGTCTCTAAAAATAAAATTCTTCCCTGGATAACTATAGATTTGCTTTTCTTAAGAGTTTAAGAAAACCTCCAGTGACTGTATTAGGGGATTAGAGCTAGAAATTGCTGTTCCTTCTTTAATCTCTGCAGTAGTCCCTAGGCTGGCAAGTTGGATTTCATGGGAAAGAAACACATGGTTTGTTTTGTACGAAAGTCATGTTCCTGAAACATTCAACAAATATCCACTGAGCACCCCTGTTACCTAGATACATTCCCCTGCTCATCTCATTTAATCTTCAGAACAGCCCTGTAAGGACCTATTAAGACAGTAACTACTATTATCCCCACCTGGCAGATGAGGAAAGAGAGGAGTTCGGCTGGTCAGTAAGCAGCCAGGATTCAAACCCAGCCTCACAACACAGCCTACTACAGCAGACACTGTGTTAAATTACGAGAAGGGACTGGATGGGGCATCTGGGGACAAATCCAAGATCTTGGGCGCAGCAGCTGATACATACAGAAAGGGAAAGAAGTTCTATGAGGCAGCAGATCAACCACTGAGAAAGCAGCGAAGGAACATTTCTAAGAGGTTTTGTATAAACTGGGCCTTCTCTACACGTTACTAGAATCCTATGTGACCGTATCTCATGTCTATATCCCAGGCTTTCAATCCCTTTCCTCCCGAGGCAGCTCTCAGCTAGTGCTGGCCACCAAGGCCTACAGACCCAGAGTGGCATGGCCCAGCCAGTGGCCTGAGCTCCAAAGGAAACTGACCGCCGTGAGACCTGGATGTTGAAAGCTGGGATTGTCAGCCTGGATCAGCAAGTTCTGGATTATCTTGAAAGTGTGAGCAGCTTTCAGAAGTGCTATCCGGCGGCTGTCCAGGATGCCAGAGCATCCCTCAGATAGATGCCTGTTTCCTCTGCTCCCCATCTCTCAACTCTCTGCCTGGCTTCTCTCAGCCTCCTGGCCTGACAGGTGACTTGCTCTCTGCCCCCTGGAAAGTGAGCCGAGCTGAGTAGATGAGAGAGAAGGATTTGGCCATGATCTTGGCACAACTCAGCTGCAGAAGTTGTTTCGGCCCCAAGGATAGCCCAAACCTGCCATGCTGGTGCTGTTGCTTAGATGTGCTGGGCAGGCGTGTGGAGCCCAGGGAGGCGTGGGGGGCCATGTGAGCATGTGAGCCATGAAGTGCCATCCTTGGGAAAACCTCAACCAGGCCCTTGGTGGAGCTGAGTAGAAACACCTATTGTCCCTCGTTTCCTGCGACACGCACAGAGGATGTGGTAGCGGCTGCCTGTTTGAACACATAGCCAGTAAGGAGTTCCTTGAGAGAGTTCAGCTGCTCTCTGAGTTAGAGAAAATCTAGAGAAGACCCATCCTAGTCTTTCTCACTCAGATGGCTCGTGTTTGTCCTGCCCTGACACCTTGGCTACTAAGGTGGGATGGAGAACTCCCTTATGCCAGAGAGGAACTTTTTAGGAGGCAACAAGGCCTCCCCCGTGTCCGTGCAGATAGCGGCCCTCCTCCCGCAGCCCTGATTTCCCACTCAGGAGCCTGAGGGCCTCCCCGGATGCCTGCAGGTTAAGAGGGGTGGTTATAAGCTGAGCTTCAACCAGCCCCAGGACTCTGGGTGCAGGCTCAGGCTGTCACGAGGTGCATATCAAAGCCGGAGTTTAAAAACTGTGCTGGGAATAGTGCAATTATCTCGCTTCACCACATTTCTCAGCCCCGACTGAGGTTTAATTAAAGCCAAGTGAAAACATAGAGTCGCCATTTCAGATATCACCCCCACTGCATGCTGGTTAAAAAAAAACAAAAAAAAAGAAGGAAGAAAAAAAGTCTTTTATCAGAGACTTCAAAAATTTTTTGTGGGTCTCTTCCAGCTCAGTTGGATATTATTCCTTCATAATAGCCCCTTTAAAGAAAAACTATATATATATTTAATATATATGTATAAAATGAGTTAATCCCCCATAATCTCCTTGAGTTGCACCTAAAACAGTTTCTTGCAGGTGACCTTTTCAGAAGAGGCTGTTCCTATGGCAACTGCATTGTTTGATTCAGTCAAGAGAAAAATGCCGTATGGAAATGTATTTAATTTTGCTTAATTTGATGCTGTATTTAACACTTCCGAGGGCTGACAGGAGAGAAGGTCTGAAAGGCAGGGCCCATCGCCAGGGGGCCACACTCATATGGCACCCTATCCTGAGGACCAAAGTGTGCCCCAGACACCATGATCCACTCAGTCCCTGCTCCTGGTGGGGGACAGGACTCTAGTTTGTTCTGCAGCTTGGAGATGGACAAGGCCTACCAGGCAGTCCCTCAGATGCTAGGTCATAGGGCAGACATTGCAAGTTGACATAGATTTGGACCAAAAGTCCAGAGGCTTGGATAGAGTCATTGTTCTGTTGTTCATCTGAAATGTGAGGCAATTGATTCCAGAGACTTAGGTGTTGTCCTCAGCACTAGGCCTATGACTCCCTGTATGAAAGTCTGGTGTCTTCAAGGACATGTTTCTTCATGGAAGATGTGTTGGGCACAGACTGGACATTCAGTAAACCAGTCATTCGGGTGGTCAGAGAGGAGCTCACACTCCAGGTATACCACAGCCTGGCCCTGAGAGGCTGGAGGACAGATGTGCCCACAGTCACCGATGGAGCTGGTAGGATACTTAACCAAGGTGTCACAGAAGGTTTCAGGAACTGATCTTTAGTCCCAATACTCTGGTTACCAAAGGTTCCTCCTAGTATATGCATCCCTGTGTGGAACAAACCTGGTGATTATAAGGTAAGAACGGGCACAGAGAGATCAAATATTTTCTTAGCTGCAGGCAGTTCAGGAGAACTGACCACCCTTGCTTACTTGCTCCATCTGCCTCAGCCTTAAACAAGCAGCATACCGAAACCGCGCACATACCTTTGTTTCCAGTGAGTCCCACTTAATAGCCTGATGACTGTGTACAAATTAGTTGATCTTCTTGAGCCTAATTTTCCTCATCTGAACAATAAGAGTTGATTGGCGATATCTAAAATGCGCTTACTGCTTTGACTTCTCTGTGCTATGATTCTAATCTTCCATTCCCGAATATGAATAGCAAATATTCAGGGGAGGGCTAGACTAGCCACCTGGTTCTTGAGTCATGACCATGTGCTAACTCCAGCAAGTCAACCCTTCTCAGGTCTTCAACCGAATTCCTCACGTCTCCATCATGAGCCAAGCTCAGCTGTGCCAAAGTCCTCAATCACAAATGACTATGAGTTTCAGGATTAATCCCATCATGCCCCAGTTTTTCCATTCACATTTCCATTTCCATCAGGAGGCTAAACTCTACTTGACTGCATGTCACTATACAGACAATACAGAGTGCTGCATGTGTCCCCCCGACCTCATCCCTCTTTCCTCCCTCCCCAAATTTCTGACCGTGCCCTCTGAGAATCTTGGTCCACTCCATCTCCTTCACTTTCACACTATAAGTGACACCTGGCTTGAGGACATGTTTCCTTAGAAGTTCTTTCTAGAAGAGGCAGCTTTATTTCCCACATCCCATGTACTTCAGGATAGGGGTGTGGGTATATGTCTTCCTTGCTCCCCACTAAACTAAAATACAAGCTCATTTGAAGAGCGTATCACCAGACCTCTTGATGCCTCTCATATAAGTCATGTTATCATTATACCAGCTTCCTGGTCACTCCCCCTCCTGCGCGGATGACTTCAGCACCTGAATCACTTACCCGCTCTCCACTACTATATGGCCATCATCATTGAAAGCTTCTGTGTCCATGAGGATGATTTATCCAATGCCACGGCCTCTTAGTTCCTTCACTTTCCCAGTTTCAGTGAGCTTTGGACCCACTCCCATATTCATTTCCTAGACTCTGTCACCCCAATAAATGAATCATCTGTGGAATGCAGATTTCTAATGTCCCACACTCTGACCTCACTACCCTCCTCACAGCTAGCTCACTCTGAACTCCCACTCCAGCCATTCTCCAACCTCAGAAGACCTCACTTTCTTTGCTACCTGTTACTACCACTCACTGCATGTGTCTCCTTTCCTTCTCGCTTAGCTCTGATTCCACAATCTAACACTGAACTACTCCAGTCCATGAATCAATAGCACGAACCTTCTTGAAACTCTCCTTCCATTCTGGCAGAACTCTTTGGCCCTGATATCATATCCACTATTCAGGTCCTGTAACAGAATGGCTGAACATTGCTGGAGAAAAATTACACACATTTGCTGACTATACTCGCTACCACAAATCTCACTCAACACTGTCAGAAAAACCTACTACACTTCCCTAGAAAATTCAATTTCTCAATCTCTGGGGAAACTATCAAACTTCCTTTTCTCTCCTCAAATCCCCAACACTCCCTCCCTACTCCATTCTAGCTGATGTCCTGGTGTATATTTCATAGAGAAAATAGATTTCTATAAGATGAGAACTACCTCATCTTCCCATCAAAGAGTTCTTTATTGTATCTGCCTCTGAATCAAAATACTCTGCCTACCCCATCTTCCCAATTCCAGTGGAGAAAAGAATCTTGGCTCTTATTCAAGGTCAACATCCTCATTGGGCTCTGAATCCATTGCCCAATGCCATTTCCAGAACTGTTTTTTGGCATCGCGTCTACTTCCTTTTGCATTATCATTTTCTCCCTCTTTTCTGGGGCATTTCCACTGGCATACAAACACCTCTATAAAGTAAGTGCTCCCTCCCATCTCTCCATTTCCTCCTCCTTTTTTGTCTTTTTTAAGCTCCTCTTCACAGACAACCTATTCAAAGGCATCATCTATTCTCACTGTCTCTACTTTCTCACCTTCCAGTCTCTTCTCACCAAATAAAGCCCTTTCTAATGAGAACCAGTTACTAAGATTTCTAATAACTATATCTTGTTGAAATGAATGCCCATTCCTTGTCCTCATCTTTACCTCCAAGCAGTCTTTGGCACAGACTGCCAATTGTTCCTTCTCAAAACACTTTCTTCTCCATGTTCCTTGACACCTCACTCACCTGGCACTCCTTCCCACGGTCCTTTGATGGCCTTTCCCAGAAACACCAGTCTTCCACACTCTTCCTTCCTGCATCCTCTCTTCCCTAGTCCTAGAGCCCTAAATACCTTCTCACATATTCTCATCTCTCAGATTTACCTCTCCAGCTGTATCTTTTCCCAGATCCCCAGAAATCTCTGTTTGACTCTGTACTCAACACCTCTAAGTCAGGGTCTAAAAGACACCTAAAACTTGGTATCTTCAAAGCAGCTCTTGTAAATTCTCTGCTCAACTCCAAACACTCCCTCATGCCAAGAATCCCTCTCTAAGTAAAAAGTACACCCTCCATTCACCTGTGAAGAGCAGAGTCAACCTTGATTCTCCCCTTTCCTCAACCACATCCAACTCATCAGGAAGTTCTCGGCTCCACTCTTAAGTAAATGGGAGTAAAACCACCTGAACCCAAACACTGTCTTCTTTCCCCACCACCATGGTCAAGATCAAGTCTCCAGAGCCTACCACCAGTCTCCCTGAGGCCATGTAGAAAGGGTGGCCTTTCTATAGCACAGTCAGTTCTCCTCAGTCCCACTAGCAGTTCCCAGTGGCTCCCAATGCTAGTGGGAACAAATCCAAATGCCTGTGTGCGGCCTCCTAAGATCCTATGAATGGCCCTTTCTGCCTCTCTGATTTCTTTTCTTGTCATTCTGTCTCTCAGCTACTAATCCCCAGACATACAGGTCTGGGTCCATCTTAGCACTTTTCTCTTGCTTTTCCTTCTGCTGGAGACACTCTCCCTTCCTGTCCATATATGGTTGCCACCTTGTCACCCAGCAGGTTTGGGTACAAATATTCCATTCTCACAGGGCTCTCCCCAATGCCAGCCAAATGCTCTCCCACAGAGCCCTGCCTCACCGCAGCATGCACGAGGGCCTCTTTTCTTATTTCCATGCTTTCCCTCTTGTCCATTCACTCTCTTCCTCCCCACGTAAAATAGGAGCTCCAGAGAGCAGTGCCTCTGTCTCGGTCAGCATGCTCCCTACACCTTGCACACAGTAGGCACTTAATATTTGTTGACCTCCTGCATGAAGGAGGTAATGTATGTTTAGACATGGGGGCAGAGGAAACAGAGGCGTGAGCTCCAAGCAAGCAAGTCCTGCCGCCACAGTGGACTCATAATGCATCACACACAATGATGCTCAGCATCTTGCTGTTGGGCTTTTTCTTAGCACCGCTGGCTAGTCTTCCACCGAAAGCAAGATTTTCCACTTATTCTAACATCCCTGAAGAATATTTGAGAGGAAGCTCAGCCGCAGAGAGAGTAGCTCAGTGCCACAGCGCTAGGCCTCCCTGCTCCTCCTCACCCCAGGCTGCTCTTTTGTCCCCCATACATGCCTTGTCTGCATGCCCTCGTCTATGTTCTCGGTGTCCACTTGGTGCCACCAACTTGTTGCTTAGTTAATCAAAAGGTAAAAAACAAAACAAAACAAAACAAAAAAATTAAGTTAGAAACGACCACAGTTCCATGGAGAGCTCTCCTATGTGAACTGGCAGAGCCCAGGGGCACAGGGTAGCTTTGCAGAGCTTGTGAAGGAATATGACCCTCTCCATCAGCCGGGGGACCCAATCTGTTGCTGTTTACGTCCCACAAGAGTCCACCCCGACTTCCCCAGGACCCTAAGGCCACAGAAGGCTGTATCCGAAGTGGTTAGCAACATGGGCCCTGCATCACTCAGCCCTGGGTGAGATCTGGAGTAGGGGATGCTAATCCAGGGAACAGGCTACCTGGGTCCTCTGAATCTAATCCATGAAGTGGGGATAATAATATCACATTGTGCAAAGGAGTCACAAAAAATAAATGACACAGGAAATGCAAAGTGTTTTGTGCAGTCTGGGCACAGAGAAGGCCCTCAATAAATGAGAGCTGTTGCAGAGATGAGCTTCTCCATCTACTCTGGCCATCATCGTGCTGCCTTCTCCACTGTCAGGAGGCAGAAACTTCTCACTTACCCCACCCTGGTCTTATTCAGAATCATAAAAAATTCTTCTCTCCGGGCTGCTGCTTATGTGACCGTCCATGTCACCTGTGTGTGTTAGAGGCAAATACCCAAAGGGTGTTAACCACACCCATGCTCTCTCGAATCACACAGTTCAGCTAAGACTGAAGCATTTATCCAAGTCTTTGTTGATCATGGAAAAACCAAACCAAACCCCCAAACAGAGCAGAAAGGAACATCCTCACCGCCCCACACCCCATCTAGCACCATGTTTCATTTACGCTAATAAGGGAACTGTGACCCACAAGTCCACAAGGTGACACAGTGACAGTTGGAGCTGAAACTCAGGCCTTCTAACACACAGGAAAGCGTACTGCCTGCCCATCCTCTTTCCCAAATTTCCTTCCACTCCAGAAAAACACTGTCCAAGACACCAGACCACAAGTCACTTGACACCAGAAAGTCTCTCCATCGAGGCCAAAGCTGAGCACCTTTCTCCTTGCATTGTGTTTCCTCATAAGGAGGGTGGTAGAAGGGAGTCCAGGACACAAGGAAACAGTGCCAGGAAAACAGGAAGCAAAGCCCCTGCACTCCCTTCCTCCTGCCCTCTCTGCCTGCCCCTCTTTTTCTGCCCCCAGCACCCCCTCCTTTGTATTCTCCCCTTTTCTCCTCTCACAGGGGTCGGGCGCCTGCCTGGCTGTTTGCTCAGAAGCTGGGCTCTGTTTGCTGAGCCGTTTTTCATTTTCATATTACCTGGGATATTTTCAGCTGCTCCTCTGGGTTTTAGGAGAATTTCAAGTGATGAGAAGCAATGGGGGCTGCAAAGGCAAACATGACTCTGCGTCTTGCCTGGAGAAATTGTTCATCTCATCAGTGACCTTCTGACTAGCACAGCCTCTGTCTCCTGGCCTGACACTCAGGCTCTCACCCTGGACTTTCGGAGAATAGGAGTACTGGTAGGCAAACAGGCTGCATGCTTTCTCAAAGCCCAGACAAAGGCAGCAAGCTGACTTGCTTCAGCTCTGGAGCGAGTGCCCCACCATCTGTAGGATTTGCCCTGCCTCCCCTTATAGAAAGTCCTCCTTGATTCTCTAGACCAGAGAGTACACATCTCTGAGGACATCCCCATAAAGAACAAGACTTGACTCCTCTATAAGATGGAGGGGAGGAGGGGTGGGCAAAGCCTCAGAGAATGTCAAATTGGAATATCTTGATTTCATCTTGGTGCCCCATCAATGAGTCACGTGACCTTGGCAAGTCAAACTCTCTGTGTCTCAGCCACCTCAATTATTAAGTTGGGACAACAAGATGTATTTCAGGGTAGGTGTGGGTGTTAGATGAGATGATAGGCATGCTCATATGTGGTGGAGGACTTCATAAATGTCAATTATTACACACGTGGAGCTAGACATCCTGTATTGAACTAATTGATCATATTAAGACAGAAACTTCCAGAAAAACACCTGGAGTGCTTCTCCCACCCCTGCCATGCTCTCTGAGACCCAGGAGCACCCCTGTCGCCAGCACTCATGCCCATATTTCCTCTAACCTTCTGTGCAATCTGTTCCGAATATTCTAGGAGACAAGGCAAGAGGCCTGGGTTATTGGGTATTTGTCATCTTTAATAAAAAGCACTGAGTGGCTCAGGGACCCTCGCATTCTTCAGGTTCATCACTGTGGTGTTTACAGCCCTTGACCCTGACGCTCCACTTGTCAGGAAAACAATAGCAGGTTTTATGACAGGGCTGAGGGACCTGGGTCATGAGGTGGGCAGTGGCACTTCCCGTCACATCCTGGCCCCTCAGTGGCTCCCAGGGAGTTTCCTCGTGTCGGGCAACGTGGGTTGAGAGGAGTCAGGACAAGACTCTGGGCCACAAGCTGGAGAAGCACACGTGGATGACAGAGGAGATGCTTCGATGCTTCTTATGGGTCCGAAAGCACTTCTTGGATATTCACCAAGATGCTTCTCTCTTCCCCTTAACTTTTTTATTTTCATGATAGGATGGACATCCAAGGACTAAGCAGAACTGAACTCCTAGAGGTCTGGGGGACAGAGAGCCATCTCCTCTGAAAACCAAGTGTCCGGCAGAGTGCTCTGAGATAAGCACCTGCCTGGTAAATATTTAAAGAATGAATTGATGGCCAGACGGGTGGAGGCAGGAGGGGCTGGAAGCTGAAGCATGTTTGCATGGTGATTGGGATGGGATAGGGTGGAGATGCACCCGGTACAATCGTGGGAGAAGGTCCATTCAAGAGAGAAGAGCAGCACCCACGTCCAGGCAGCATTCACATCACTGAAGGTGAGAAAGGATTACGAGAATCTTGACAAATGGTATCTTGGTCTTAGAAATAAGGCAAAAGCCTATTTTCTAAAAGCAGGCTAGGAACCCCCTGGTGGCTTAGGCACTAAGTCGGTGACTGGGGCATAGACCAAGTTAAGCCCACGAGCCCAGGATCGTAACCCGGGGCCAGGAGAAACAACCAAAATGAACAACTAAATAAAGATGCTTCTTCCTCCTTGCCCTTCCTGGCTTCTTCCTTAAAAAAAAAAACAAACCTAAATTAAACCAGGCCAAGTTGGACTTGCAGAACTAACCCAGAGCCTCCCAGAACTTCCTCCAGGAAGAAGACCAGAATACCTCCCAGAGCCTGGGTAGGGACCCATGTGAGGACAGAAGTCCTGTGGCCACTGCTGTAGGGAGGAGAGGATCTCAGAACACATAGCAGTGAAGTCATTCAAATCTTCTCCAAATCCCTAGACAAGATTATCAACCTTCTGTGAAGAAATCAAGTTACTACAGGTCATCCCCACAGAACCTTCTGTTCCATCCCCAAGGCAGCCAAGCCTCTTCAAGCCCAGCCAAGCAAGAGCCCCTGGCAGGCCTGGAAAGCCCTCCCACAGAGCCTCTCAAGTCAGACATCACCCTCCCCAAATAGCTAGGCCTGTCATAGACTCAGCTCCAGGGGCCCAGGTGGGGGAGGAGGGCAGGATGCCAGATCTGGTTTCCATGTTTCTTCCTACCATCCTATTTCGGGAGACACGAAATGCAGAGAGCATCAGAGCCTGTCTGAGAAGGTGGGCTGCGAGCCGGTGCTGCTTGTTTCAATTTTCTCCTCAATGGGATTACAAACTAGGAGGTTACACTAGCTTTCTAAACAAAGAGTGGCAAATAGCTAACTACAAAATAAAGATTTTTTTCCAGGGCATTAGCTGTCCCTTCACTATTCTCTCCTTCATGAACCAATTAACAAGAGTCTGGGCCACAAGTGAATGGGAGGTCTTTAGCTTGAGAACACACACTGAATGATGCCAAGCATGGGGACGATTAGGGAAGATATTCAATGCGGGAGAAGGCTAACAAGTACTCCACTGAACCTGAACCCCCCAGGCTCCAGTCCTAAGCTGAGCACTTGAGGTGACCCATGGAGTGGCCCATCATGACAGGATCTGCAGCTTCCCCCTTTCCCCTAAAACTCACCCAACTGCAGAGGAAGAACCATGACTGGATTCCAGAAGAAAGGAATGCTGATGACATTCATCTGACTTTCAAGATCCCTCCCAGGGGAGCAAGAGCTAGTGTTCCTTGGCAAGACAGTGCAAAACCCAGAGGAATTGGTAAATCCTGTTATGCTGAGATATTCAAATACTAACTATGAGTCCTTAAACCTGGAACAACAGTGCTCTGATCAACAGAATCCTTAAGATAGCCATGACGATGATTTAACGGGGAAGGGGAATGAGTACAGACAGTGATAGAACCTTTAGGCGCTGTGGATATTCTTGCCTCTGCCCCGTCTTGTTTACTGTTGGGTCTCAGTGCCAGCAGCGATGCCCAGCACACAGGAGGCACCCAGTAGATAACTGTTCAAATTAACGCACCAACTCCAGTCTCTAGGAAACTGGTCCTACTCCCCCAAACCTCCCTTTGTGGGGACTTACTCCAAAAGCCAGGTCCACTACGTGCCTCACTCGCCTCAACCTGAAAGAAAAGGCCTGCCTCTATATGTCCTACTTCCTTTTGGGTGCATGAAAGCAGATGTACCTGGAGAGACACAGACCACCCTATGCTCTTCATTCTTTTAATGAGAGAAGTGTGTTTGCAGTCTCATTTCCAGACTCAAAGCCCCACATGGACAGTGGACACCAACTGTTTCCATCAACTAAGTTCACAAGTGGCCAACAACCAGGAGGCCGGGTTGACCTCTGAGACATTGTCACACCTCTGCCAGTGTTAGCAGGCGGGCCAGATTCCACAGCCCTGGCATTAATTGTAGCCCCTGTGTTATGATTACAAAATGGAATTAAATGACATGCCAAATTAAAGAGTTATTTTTTCTAATAAATATTTTGCATAGGTTGTGTTTGTAATGGCATTAATTATTTACGCTGCCATATAGAGAAAGCATAAATATAAAGAGAGATCAGACAGTTCCTGTAGCAGAAATAAAATGAAAATTTCCATCAGGATGATGAATACCTGTGGTCTAACTTTGGGGATGGGAGGAGGAAGAGAGAGAGGGACATCTCGAGAACAAATCTGACAAGCATTATCGAGGCTTTTGAGGGAGGAATATGTTAAAAATGAAAGTGAGTACAGAAAGTTTAAATATTTAATACTTGCATTAATTCTAATTCACACTTTCTTTATTTTTCAGATTAAAAATTTACAAGAAATCCCCATCTCTTTCATCCTTCTCCTCCCATGAGGCACTTTGCAGTCACTGTTCTAGGGACTGCCTCTAGCAGCACCTGTGAAAAGGGGTGTGAGAACAGTAGCCCCTTCACCCACCACACACACCACACCAGTGCTGTGGCACCTCCCCCTTCCCAGGCATCACCCCCAGTTTCCCTCCAGGAAGCTACTGCTGTTGAGCTCTGGCGCCAGAATGACTTAGGGGACCAAAGCCACTTCCTGACCCCCTCAGTCCACCCCAAGAGGGCCACAGGCTTCTCAGAGATGATGCAGCCAAGTTGTGGGTTTAAAGTGCTTGCCCAAGCCCAGACCTTGTGGATCTAGAAAAAGTACCACCTCTGGGCTGATTTCCCCTTAAAAGGGGAGATCCCTGTCACACTCAGCTTGCTGCGCGCCAGGAGTTTTTATTCCAAACCAAATCAACTTCAGTGCTTTCATGATGTTCCTACAAGCCAGAATTAATTTGGATGCAAAGGAGAAACAATCCTGAGGGTCACAGCTGGGAGAGTAAAGCTGGGGCATTCATTTTGCATGGGCACCAGTTCCCACTTTCTCTCTGGTCCCCGCCCAGCCTTAAGTTGGTGAGGAAAGTCCTCTGATAATAATATCAAAACACATGTCTGGATTCCTCTGCAAAGCACTTCCCCATGCCACGTCTGACCCCACCATTCTACGGAGTGTTGAAAGTGCTGTTTTCAGCCTTCATTTTACACTCAGGAAACCCAGTTCTGAATGGTCATCACAGATCCAAGGTCTCCCTGGTCCAAATCAGCATGATGCCCACTGTTTCCACAAAGCTTCTCCAGAATGTAGTTCTGAAATACTGATGCAGGAGGAATAGGGCAAGCCGAGCTAGGAGATGCGTTTTAACCTGGCTCCCTGCTCTTAGAGGTGGCCACTCTGCAAGTGGGCCTGCATTTTTGGAGATGACAGCAATGGAGGCAAGGGACCAGGCTCTGCTCACCTGGAAGGATGTTGTGTCCTTGCTCCCTTATTCCAGCTGAGACCCTCAGAGATAGTTGTTGACAGAGTTGTCTCACAGTCCCAATGTTTCTCTGCCCCTAGGTGCTCTAAATCATCAGACACTATCATGGCAGGCTCTCCCTGCCCCCTCCTGGCACTTACACAAATTCCTACACAAAACACCTTCATAAATAGTGCTGATTAGCTCCTTGTTCTAATCAGGCCTCTGCTCAGACAATTCCCTGCCCCCAGTCCCACTCTTCCTTTTTCTGTCTACTGATCCACAAAGTGCCTGTAAATCAGCAGAGAACACACACACACACACACACACACACACACACACACACACTCCCTCCATCAGGAAATCGAGCCTGTGGTGGGGATCGGAGCTTATCGATCTGGTGCTTGGAGAGGTTTGGGACTGTGTGCTGTTTCTGCTCTCAGATACCTGCAGGGATAGGGCCAAGTCCTTTAAATGAGATAAGCAGAACTAGAAATCTTCCCAGCTTAACATCTGGACAGTAGAATCCCTCTAGGCAACTTCTTACTGCTCCTCCCCACCACACACCGCCCCCTGCTCTTGCTCTATCTTTCTCTCTCTCCTGGTTAACAGCTTCCTCTAAAAAGAGAAGAAAAAAAAACGAGGCCTTAGCCAGGTGGAGGGCACCACTGAGTTCAACACCCATTACAGAAGCAGCTCCTCTTTGTCAAGCATTTAGGACAAGTCAGCCTCCTGTTTGCTCCAGACAAGAGCACTTCTCAGGGACAGGAGGTAGATCTGAGGGGTGCAGGAGCGTGTGGAGATACTTTTGGGAGACCAGTTGTTCAAACTTCACCAACAAATATACCCCCCTTCCCAATTTTCCCATTTGTGAAGTTTTCAGGTGATAGGAGACTGGAGACAGCAGAAAAGAAGGTAATTGAGCCAAATGAATATGCTGATCAGAGTCCGTGCTGTGGGTGAGGACAGTAAGAGACAGGCGTGGCAACCTCAGTGCAGACACCTTGTGGGAATAAGACCTCTTTCTTCTAAGGGATCCACACAGTCTCGCTCAGCTACATAAAAATCAAAAGAGAGATCCGCTGTTTGCAGAAGTCACACTCCCAAGATGCTAGTGCAGTGCATAGCACATCATAGGAAGTCCTATTTTCTCCTTTCTCCTATTCTATCCTCATTTCCTTGGTGTGAAAATTATTTAAAGCTTCGGTCTGGGATAGGAAGAAAAGAGCGGTCTCGCCTAACCCCCGGATCCTGTGGGCAGATTGGTTTAGCTGCTGTAAGGAAAGGAGCACCTAGGCAGAAACTCAACAAGGAAATCAGTGGCTGTCCATGTCCTGCTTGAGGGTAGGTCTAGTGTCTGAGCTGCCAGGAAAGAGGAATGAGGAGAAAACACTGTCCCTTCTTAGGGACAAGTGATCTTGTCAAACTGAAGTGGGATCATCTTAATTCATAAAAAATTCTCAAGGGCTGTGTTCAAAAGAACTACTACCCCCACAGCACCTCTGCAGCCCACGCTGCCCCTTCTAAAAAGCAGGCACATCTTGGAGTCTCTTGCCAGTTTTTCTTTCAGAATGAAAGTTCAAAAGTAAAGGAAACCATGATTCTAAATGCCCGCACATAACAGGGAGACATCTACCCAGCTCAGAGGCATTTTTCTTGAAATCAGGTAAAGAAGGAAAACAGAAGATTTCTCAAAGGAGTGAGGAGACTGACTGGCCTTGTGACCTTGGACAAGTCACTTGTCTGAGCCCGTTTTCCCTCCAGAGATAAGAGAACTCTGACCCCCTAGACAGGTTACTTCTCTTAAACTAATGCCTACTGAGTTGCATGCTGGCTATGATCCCATTTATCAGAGTATTCAATTCTCATAAGAACCCTATAGAGAAAGGAACTATTCCTCCTTTCTGAGAGATGAGACAACTGGGCAGAGAACTGATGTGAGCTGCCTTTGTGTAGAACCCCAGTCAGACACAGAGCTGGGAGGGAGCCCAGAGGTTCCACGCCTTAACCTACTGGTTATCTGTTACACTGCAATTGCCACCTGAAGGGCAGTGAGGTCATGCACATGTGTAGCTTTTGGAAAGTGGAAGGTCTGGAGAATGTGACATGTTATTTTTAAGCATTTAGCTAACGGTGTGGAGACAGACACATCTTTATTTTTTAATCTATTTTTTATTGTAGTAATTATTCTACACATTAAAATAATTTATTCTGTATAGGTTCCCCATTTCTTAGATATATTTCAACACACTATGCCCTCCCCCAAATCACCAAGTGTTCTTTCCCATTGCACATCTCTATGTTTTAAGTTTCCCCATTCAGGGTCCTCTTTCTAAACACTTGGCAGTCAGAATTTTCTCCTCCCCTTGTTCTAGAGGGATCATCCCATTTTTTACAGCAGCAAAACCACAGATGACCCACGAACATCCAGGGGGCAGTTGGGGGTGGGGGTGAGGCAGTGAGGGCTTCCTCTCCACCCCCAGAAACTTGAGACAGCACCGCAAGGTCTAGGGCGAGGCCTCTCCTTGCCCCAGACACTGGGGTCTCCATCTGGAAGGGAGATAATCCCAATAATGCTGAGCAGACACCCGGGGTGGGGTGCGGGGGGGGCGGTGCTGGGAGAGCGGGGAGGAGGGCAGAGGGCAGAGACCAGGGCTGGGGGTGCCCCCACCCAGGACTGGGAAACAAAGCAGGGCTTGTCATCGGGTATCTGTGTGCTGGGAACAGGGAGAGCACCTCAGATGAGGGCAAGGAACTTGGACAGAAAAGATCTTAGAGCTTCTGGGAGAAGCTGATGTTTGCCAGGCTGGAGTTGTTCATAGGGGTTGAAATAAGGGTGCCATTGTTGAATTTGCTTAGGAAGCCTTGGGGTAAAGTGACTTTTCTCCAGCGCTAGATTTTGTTAATCTTTAAAATTATAATCAGCCCTGTAAGTCTTCAAAAGGGGCTATCATACAGCGTTCCATGCTCACCGGGAACTCTGCCCCCACCCCATCCCTCTGCCCTTTGTGGCAGAGCTCACTTTGGGAAGAGCTCATTGAGGGCAATGCTCCCACTTTGCAGATAGGGCCAGAGGAGGTTGGGAACCCAACGGTTTCTAAAACTGGCCACCCTCCTGAAGGCCCCTCATCCCTAGGAGGCCGAGAATCACTCCACACCTGTTTCCAAGGATTAGGAAAATGTGTCTGGCTGCAGCTGCGGTGCACAGAAGACAGGACACCTGTCCCTTCCTTTTGAGTGGTTAGGGCTGGTAAGTGTGGTGAGGGGAGGGGAAGAAAGAACTCAGCCCTTGAAAGTGAGAAACCACTTAACAGAGTAAAAGGGCAAGATAGCTGGACAGGCCATCCCAAGAACACTCTGCCTCCCGGGGTCTTATTGGGGACTACCCAGGTCACTTCTTGGGAAGCCAAGTCCCAACCCTGCCATGATTAGGCCTATGTGGAGGCACCATGATTGACCCATTTGCTAGTGGCTCCTTCTGGAAAAGAACTCATGTCCAATGACAAAGTCCTCAGAGCCTTCAAGTTCAGAGCAGCACCAGCTGCATTTCAAGGGACTTGGGAAAGGAGTTCTGGCACCTCCCACAGCTTTCTGGAGTCACACAAGGGCTCAGTCAGAGAGGAGAGGGTCTTCGAGGTGACGCCTCTGACTAAGAATGGAGGCATGCTGACCCCCAAGCTCCCTGCAGGCAATCTCTTTTCCTCTGGACCTTGATTTCTCACCCAGAGAATGGATCAGGATTTCTTCCAGCTCCTCTCTGTAACTGCACCTCTGATGAGACTCCCTCTCTGAAAGTGTCAGGCATGGCACCAACCTGCTCAGGTTCAAGAAGTTATTTCTAAGGGGCTTGAGAAAGGAGATCTTTTTCACCCTCTAAAAAGGGGGAGAGCACTGACTACAACGTCCTCTTCTCCTGAGGTCAGAGGGATGGATTGAATGGGATTCCCATGGTCCTGGAAGAGCACAGAGAGGGAGGCCAGTAAAAGCCACATCTCTGCCCATGATACACCATTCTGGGACTTTCTCCTTCCAGCTTTGAACCTAGCTGAGGCAGCTGCTGTCTAGATCCAGACAAAGACCTGACACTTCTTCCAACCAGGCAGACTGGTGGATCTGTGGATGGGTGGGGGCAGAGGGGTGGCAAAGAGAGCGGGCAAGGCAGAGCCAGAACCGGAAGAGAGTCCGCAGGGCTTGTGTTCTGGTCCACCGCTTTGTGCTAAGACAAGGCTGAGATAGCCACTTTCCGTGGGGCCCAGTCTGGCCCTCCGGCAGCCTCTGCCCCTCCCGCTTTGCTGCTCAGCCACACGCCCTTGGGCTGAGCTAAGTCCAGAACCCGGCTGAGTAGGGGAATTGTTCTGAGAAAGTGGCCCGTTGGCTGGTTGCTATGGAAACCGACATACCACAGCGCTGACCCCGGAGAGGTTTAGCACGCTCCCCCAGCAGGGATGCCAGCAGCTGGACTGCAGCTGTTACCGCCGGAGTGGGGGCTGGAGCTGCTGCCAGCAGTCCCCGCTGTTTGCCTAAACTAGTCCGGCAGCAGATCCCCGACTTATGCTCCCACCCCCAATCCATGCACAGCCAGGAAGGGAGCGGTCGGGTCTGCCCGGCTAGATGGGGGCGGGGCGGGGCGCAGAGCTCGACTCCAGAGGAAGGTCTCCTTTATGAAGCATGGCACCTCTCTGAGGAGTCATAACTCCTTAGAATCCCGATTACCTTTCTGGAGAAATTGAGGCCAAGAGCAAAGAAGAAATCCGCCCAAAGGCGTACACCCTGGGCAGGCAGGGCTGGGGTGCCCCCCGCCGCACCCCAGCCCGAGCTCTTTCTGCCTGTGCTGGGTTTCTAGCCCTCCAGCAGCAGTTTCTTCCTTGATCCATGCAAACAGGAAGCATTTAACCCAGCATCACTCCCAGGCGCAACTGTGGGGGCTAAGGATGTCACTGACTGAACAAAGGGGGCATGGCATAGAGAACAGATCATAGAACTAGAAGGAGGGATGCACAAGGAAAAAAAGAAGAGTGAGTTGGAGAACAGTGGGGATAGATGGGAGAGGGAGGCAGAGAGGTAAGAAGGAGAGGCAGAGAAACTTTGAGAGATAAGGAGATGTCTAGAAAAAGCTAGGAAGATGCTAAGCAGTCCCTCCCTCTAACAAATCTTGTAGTCTGGTGATGACTGCATCAGAAAGGGAAGGGGGAGAAGGGGTAAAGATGGAGGGGGTATTAAAATTGGTTTCTGGGAGCCATCTCCTGCTATCCCATAATGCCTTGAGATCCCCAAGTGGCCTAATAAAAACACACCAACTCCCTCTCCTTCTTGTGTGAAGTGTCAGGAGTCAAGCCAGACTAATCTGCACCACACACTAAACAAACACCCCCAGCCAGAGGTGCGATGGCTCTCCCTCAGGTGGAGGCCTCACTGGCCATCCCTCCTCACATGGCAGCCAAAATACAAGCTTCCTTTCATCCCCTTGAGCACTAGGTTTGCTCTGACCCTCATCTCTGTCCTCAAAGGTCGCTTGGGCCTGCAAGTGGAGGTGTGGCCCAGGAAAAAAACCCTTCAGCAGCCCCTTCCCTTCCCTCTAGAACTGATGTCAAACAGCACTGTGGGAGTAGGTGGTCCCTTCCTCCTCCAGGACCCTGTCTCATGGCTTCTAATGAATTCATACCCTTTTAATGTTCTTGCTCTCCAGCCACCCTAAAATAGTTATTTGCAGGTGACTGGAGGGCTGCTCTGCATCATCACACCCTTTTGAGTGTTGGGAAGTTGCTCTCCTTACGAGAACATCTCATACTGTGGTTTCACTGCATAGACAGGGGACTTCAGGAAAAGCTCAGGAATGTGAGGACATCATTACATCTCTTAACTAAAGACCTGGTTCTGCAATGGGCCAGTAGTTTGCTCTTGCATTTCCCACCTTTGAAACAAGCTAGTGTCTCAGGTGAGTGATTTCGAGTGTGTTTGCAGATCCAGGAAGGACAGCGTTGGAGCTGAGGTCCTGATCCTCTGGCCTGTCTCCCTGCCCTCTGAGCTGGACCAGTTGGCCAATTACAGACAGTCAACCTTTTGAGAGTGAGTTGCACTGTCCAGGAGCACCCTGGAGCCCCTGGCCAGTGAGGTAATCAGGAGGCATTTATGAACAATCTCCCCAGCACTGTGGTGGTAAGGAGGGAGGGCGTGCAGGAAGTCTTGAGCAAGGACTCCTGTCCAGAAGTTTTCAATTTTAAGGGAAGACAAGACTGACTTATCATGGGAGACAGGGGAAGATCAGTGTTCCACGGCAGAGCACCCTGCATGGTGATGCAATAGGAATTAAGACACTGTGTTCTCAGGGGGAAGAGATCCCCCACGGCGGAGGCCCTCCCCATTCCTTGGAGCCAAGTGCAGACACTCTCTTGGCAGTGATGGGTGTTCAAGCAAACTGTGATTATGAAGGAGAAACTTGATCTATGAAATCATTCTAATGGTGACACTCCACACCAGTGCTTCCTTCTGTCTCTCCTCTTTGGAAAAGACAGATACATAAATATCTGACTCCAGGAAGCAGCAATATCCCATGCTGATAGTAAGCATCTCTTGACTCTCTCAACTACCCTTCCAAGATAACTCAGGATTCGTGGTCTGAACGACTTTGGGACTCAGTCACATTCTCCCTTGAATAATGACCGGCATTTGCAGTTTCTACAATCACTATCTCCTCTAAATCCCTACCTCCTCCTGTGACATGGGTAGGATTATTGTCTCCATGTTACAGGTGAGGACAAAGAGGCCCAAAGAAATGAGAAACTGTTCTGAGGTTATACAGCTGAAAGCAACAAAGCCAAAAATTCCACCAAGTCCTTCTGCGGAGGGCCAGTACCCTCTGCACTATAACCTGAGGCCTCCATTACTTTTCTCTTTCTCGCGGAATCTAGCATATGGTAGTTGTTCAGTGAACATCTCTTACACAAGTAAAGTTTTCTTGAAGATCCTGGCAGGATGTGTTTAGTTGTGCCCCTGTGGGGGTGGTTGAGGATTAAGCAGCAGGCTGCTTGAGTCACCAGCTTCCAGGGGAAAGGTCACCTCAAGTGCTGAGCAGCCATTTTGAAGAGATGGTGACAAAGAAAGTTAAGTGAGCATTAGGTTGAATTAACATCTACAACATCGTAAAAACTCACAACTTATGTGAATAGAAAACCTCTTTTTTATTAAAATAATAAAAACTGAAGTGGGGAGGGTAAGTAGGAGAAGGCAGAGTAGTTTGGGACAGTCAGAGAGCAGGTAGTGAGGTGAAGATCAGTGGGTAGACATTGCATGAGGCCAGACAGCCCCCACAACAGGGTCCTCACTGCCGAGTCCACGCCAAGTTCTGGTCAGTCCTCCAAAGTAAGAGAAACTGGGCCTCAGGGTCCTGAGAGAAGGACTCACTCTTACTCAGGAGCCAGGGAAAAAGAGTCAAACAGGAACCGCCTCCGGGTCGGGCTCAGCATACAGAGCAGGGGCAAAAGGCCTTGTCTAAACAGATGCTGGGAGCTTGGATGCACTAGGACAGGAGGCCCGGGTACAATGGAGGTGCTTAGGGCACCCAATGGAAAGAGAACAAACTTCTGTTGTACATGGAACCAGAGCCACAAGCTGGAACAAAATGATTACTTATTGATCACTTATTACAAAAATGTTTTTCATGTTGCTGTGGTGGAGATTTTAGAGACCAGTATGTATGTGTCTGGCTCCGTGCCTAGCTACATAGTAAGGGTCCCCCACCCTACCCCCATCCTGCCCAAAGTTTCTTGAATGAATGCACAACTGCACAAAGAGAAAAGCAGAAGACGGAAACCTGCCATGGATACTGGTCGGGAAATGCTGCGCCCCTAAGATAAGGATGAACCTTCTGAAGCACCCAGAGGCTACACTGTCTGCACTTAACTGTTTGCAGGGCTGGGTTTGAAACACAGTGCTTTGATTATGGTAACTTCTTGTGAATCCGAATTCAGTCTGACTCCACTTGATCAACCTGCCTGGAGTTCTAGCATGTGCCAGACACTGTGTGGAAGTATTTCACTGGCCCTCTGCTCTAAAACATAATGAATTAGGGTGCACTGCTTTCACGGTTCTGCTGCTGCAGAGGGGAGCAGGCAGCGGGAGTGCCAGCATGAGAGAGACTCTTTCTCTGCACCCCCTGGGATCCCAAGCAACTTCTGATTTGGGCTCCAGAGGACCCAGGTGACCCCTCTTGCCCAACCTTTGTGCATCAGTGGGGCGTCACCTCCTGCAGCCTGGGGAGGCCTCCAAGGCAAGTCTCTCCCCTGCCAATTCCTCTGCGGCTCCCTCACTGGCCCTGTTTTTCAGACCTCTAGTAATAAAAACAAGCCAATAAAATGAACATGAAAATATATTCATTAGGATTTATAATGCTCATTAAAACTGCCTGTGTACGAAAGCATGACTTAGCGTCATATAAGTGGGAAAAAAATGCAAATTATACTGCATGCAAAGAAGATATTTCCCTAATCGTCCAATCAAATGCCAGCCCAATTATCTGTGGCCAACCCAATGGGTTAAAATTATACTCTCTCTCCTTGGACACAGTGAGGCGCCTGAAAGTGTTTCATTTTAATAAAAATGAAATCTGGACCCTGCAGAAAACCAGCTTCGCTAATGACGTGTTTACACAGAGAAAGACAATTTCTAGTTAATGGTGATTACTACCGAGAACAAATTAAACTTCCTGGAGTATATGGGTTAGAGATAATGGGAAAGGGGAAAAAAAAAAGTTATGGTTTTAGTGTGTGCATGGCGGCATGGGGGACCGGGTGATAGAAGAAGATAACTGAGGAAACTCCAGGAGGAAGTTGGGATGGCAGGGAAGTTGGAGAGGATGCCATTGCACGTGAGCTTGGGGACTGGCTGGCGAGCTCAGGCAGTGGCTCTGGGTTCTCAAAACTGCAGGGTCAACCACCTTCACCAGGGTAGGCCCAGTTCTCTCTGCAAGCTCAAGCCCCAGGGAGTCTGCCACTGTTTCCTTCTTGGGAAGGCAGGTAGCAAATTCCTGCATTTGTCAGTCATTGGGAGCACAGGGAGAGTGCTTCTTATTCCACTCCACTGGCTTCAGGGTGACAGAGACCAGGGAAGCCTGGACCTCAGCGCTCACTCGTAAAGTCAGGTAAACAAGCCAGCTTCAGATGGGTGACCAGGGAAGGAAAACCGGACAGGAGACAGAATGAGAGAAGTATGATTAGGATGATAACAGTAACAAAACTGCACCTGCCCTTTACTAAACTCTTACCTTCTAGTGGACATTGTTCTAAAACATCATCCCCTTTTATCCTGATCCATGGGCAATATTATTATCATCATCTTTCTCATTTTTAAAGCAAGGAAACTGAGTCCAAGAGACATCAACTAACTCCAGTATCACATATCTCCTAAATGAAGTGATTGAGTTTCTAACCCAGATCTGTCTGATTCCAATGCCCATGCTCCTAAACTTTAGGCTGCACTGTCTTTCTTGAAAAAATATGGAGCCTCTACAATTGGTATCCTACAGATATGTAAAATGTAAACGATGCCTGGGCCCTTCCTCAATCCGTGCCTCTAGCCATCAAAGGCCTTGAAAATGCTCTTTCAACAGCAGAATCTCAGGAAGTACCAAATCCCTTGTGCTCCCAGTGCTCCTCTCCAACACCCCCCACCCACCTCCTACAACCAGGTGAGCAGGGGTGGGGAGGAGGGAAGGGAGCCTGTCTCCTCCAGTGCTGAGTTTTAATATATGTTCTTTTGTAAACAAGAACAATCATTTGTGAACAGGCCCAGATGCGAACAGTCCCCAAATCAGGAATTCTAGCTCAGAGGCGCAGAATAATACAGCTTTGGGGAAGATTTAATAATAGTAAAATTAAAATTGTAACTGAAGCATAATGAAGAATGTGGTACAAATAGGCTCTGCAAAAGAAAAAAAAAGAAGAAGAAGAAGAAGAAGAGGAATCTACACAGATTAGCCCCTATGGAATAGTGATTGGTTGAGAGCAACAGTAAACAATGCGCAGAAATGCAACTTAATTATCTCACAATTCTTAACATTCTACCAAAGCCACACAGAAAGCTTTGATGTTGGCAGCCAAGCAGCAGCCACTCTCAGTCTCCCCAGCTCCTGGAGGAAGATCATTACTGAGAAATCTGCAGCCACTTCAGTAGCTGAGCTGGAGAGCAGCAGGGTTCATGTGCTGAGAAGCCAGGAAGTGGCCAAGGACCAGGGAAGAAAACATTCTGGGGTGGGGGGACTGATCATGGGATTGGTGGGCAAAAAGGGAGACCTGAGGATTGGGACATGATCATCAGGACACTGGTAGGGGCTCAGAAGACATCCCACCCCTCCCCACCAGAGCTAGGTGGATAGGCCTCCTTGGAGCCTGGGGACCCACTTATTAGGCACTGGGGTACTTGATGGGTGGAATCCAGGCTAATACCAGCCCCTAAACACACAGAGGAGTATCCCCTGGTCAAGAATGTCTGTTGCTTCAGGGTTTGCCCCTGAGGTACACAGTTGGGGTGCAGGGGAGTGAGAAAGAGAACCAGTGAAGGAGGGCACTTGACTCTGAGCTGAATGTCTAAGGATGCTTTTGATAGAAACCCAACCCCAAGACTCCAGTTCAGACTCTGAATTTGGCCCAGAGCATGACACCCAAGCCAGAAACCCATCTTCTTCCTCTTTTGAGCCCTCCTTTACTCATGGTGAATGAGTGCTCTTAGGAATGGGGAGATTTTCATCCAGATGGTTGGGTAAGTGCAGTCCTGTTTAGAGACAAGGCAATGGGCAAGATGATCTCTTGTGGCATCTGGCATATATAAGAAAGCAAGAAACATGGGAACCATGAGGTCCCACATGCAGGTTATTTGTTCCATCTCTTAGGAAGGATCCTGACTTGGCTTCATTGGGTCCTGTAATGCAGTTAAGATTGAGTCCAGTTGGTCCCGAATCATGAGATGCTTGGAGGAGCCCAGTCCCTTGGGGATGGGGCCTTCCTGTGCCAATTCTAGGGCCACTCACTCAAGGACTCACCTGATCATTGGACAAAGGCCACACAAGTCCAAAGGAAGTCTTTGATTCCTACACAGATTAACCAAACAGATGCCCAGGTTGCTGGGGGGAGCAAAGAAGAAGGAAGAGACAGCTGCTCCCTGCACCTGAGATGGGAATTCTGCCTTAGTCTCCCCACAGTTGCCTCTGCCTTGGAATGAAATCTTCTCTGTGTCTTCTCAGGACTGGAAGCTTCCCTCCTTTCATTCTGGAAATTTGCTCTGAAGGCCATCTTCTCTATCATTTGGGCAGATGGGAGCACTCAGGCCCAGAGGCATCAGAGGGATAGCTCTGGTCTTTCTGCATTTCCTTACCTTTTCTTCATCCCGAATTTTAATGGAGAGAGGCCATTGAGGCCTCCAAGGGGATTGAGACTGGGATGGGGGGCTGGGAAGGGAGAAACCATCTCAGTGTTGGCAGCATTTATTTAGAATACTGAGCTTTAGAGACTGATGAGTTAGAAATGAGCAGAAAAGACTGCCTCATTTCAGTTTCCAGAAGTGAAATAAAACCTGATCCCCAGCCTGAACCCCCACCTCACCACCCCGGCCCACCATCCCGTGACTTCAGTGTAATACCCCAATATGACTTTCATAACCTTCCTAATTCATTCTGAAAACAGCTGGGTTATTTAGAGCTGATTGTCTTGCTCCCTTTCTCACTAAAATAGAACTTTCTTGAGGGTAGGGGATTTATCAGTTATTCAGCAATGTAGCCCAGTGACTGGCACATGGTTAGGTCTCCTTAACATTCGTTGAAGAATAAAATGCCCAGTGCCAAGAACCTCATGCCACATCATTCCCATCTTCCCATTGTCTTCACCTTGGGAGTGACCCAGACCTGCTCCAGATACCTGGCCTCACAATCTGAATGAGGCTGGAGCTGGGGCCATTGAGGAGCTGTGGGGACAAAGGCAAATGACCCTAGAGTCTGCAAACACAGAGAGAGCAGCCAGTAGGTGTCAGTGGGGACCAGGCGTGGCTCTGAGTCCATGGCAACTATTGGCTGATAGCAAAGCTATCAGCTCATTTCATCTCCATGTAGCAGGTTTCTCATCCTGCCAAGTCCACCAACTGGCTCTGTGACCTCAGAACAGTCACATGTGTCTCGTTTTATATAAGATGGAGAGAATGGTGCTAATCTGGAATATCTGCTGAACTTGAAGTTCTGAAAGGACAGAGTTGTGCAGAATACCCTGTTAGATCCCCAACATCCAGCACGCTATCTGGCACATAACTGGTCCTTCAGAAACACCAAATGAACAGTCACTGAGGAGCTGACTTCTTACCCCAAATCACCCCTCTTCTGCAGTGCACAGGGCAGGGTCCCCATTCCCTCAGGCTCTGGGGGCTTTGACTGATGTTCCAAGGGCCCCAGGGGATCTTAGACTTAGAATTCACCTGGATTCTTGTCCTCACTGTCATAGAAGGTGAGGCGGGCACACCCCGCTCAGCTCCGAAGCTGGAGGATGGCCGGAGCTGCAGCTGTGTGACCCCAATGTGGAGGAAGGTAGCCCTCAAAGGGATCCTGATTTCATTCACTGACTTTCAAAATAAGCCTAGGAGTTAGGCAGGGGTTGATGGGTCTCCTCATCTTATAGATGGAGACAATGAAGCTCAGGCAGGGGAAGCCACTGGCCCAGAGTTGCACAGCCGTTTAGTGGCCAGGACCCCTGCGCTCAGAGCTGGAATGTTCTGCCTCCGACCTCTCTCCTCACTGCCCTCGGCTGTGACCAGAGCCCTGACTCTTGCTGAGGAGGGAGCTACAGAAGCCCCCTGAGCGAGATGATCGCTGTCAGTGACTGTTGGCACTGGAGTATTGAAAGACACATTTTGTCCGTTGTAAAATGCTGTGCGGCCACCGCGCTGGCGAGCACTGCTGGTGGGCTGTCAGATGTGCACACCTCTTCACTGTGTCCAGTAGACAAGAAGTCTGTTTGTTTCCTTGGTGAGCACTCTGGGTCCCAGGAGCCCAGGCAGCCTGGTGTTACACAAGCAGCTCATTGGAATAAACACCCAGCGAGACGACACCTTGGCCCTGCTGCTCCGCCGCCCTGCCGGAGGGCTTTCCTCCACCTGTTTCCCCAGCGCAGAGACATTTCTGCTTCTGGTAACTGCCCCTTCTTACCAGGCCATCACCCTGGGGCGTCAAACCTAGTCTGGAGCCTCTCCGGGCAGCTTACTCCTCCTGTCAGGGACAGGGACAGGGACTCTCACCTCCTTCTGCATATTCTGATATCTGTGATAGCACGTATTTGTTCAGAGAAAACCTACTGTGTGCAGCCTCTAGGTCGGCACAAGTGTAAAAAGATGAGTGAGCCACGACCCCTTCCTAGTGAGTGGAGCGGAAGTGACAGGTGTACAGGGAAATCACGCCGTCAGCGGCTATCAGGAAATAATATGGTTACCGCTCAGCCCGGGAGCCAGTGGCATTTGTGCAGGGCCTGGAGACACACGAATGAATGAGTGAGGTGGTGAGTGAAAGAACGAGGGAGTCAATGAGTCCACATACATACACTGAAAAAAGTCAAACCTCGCAGAAGAAGGGCAGCGGGGAAATGGGAAGCCGAGCTCCACCACGTAGCTGGCTCAAGGCTGTTCCCAGATTGGCTCTGGCCAGGCCCGGCCCTCCTTCCTTGACTCTGGGAGGGAAGCTGGCCATTGTGCCTCCATTCCCCATTCCTTAGAATAAGGCCAATAATAATAACGACATGACAGGATTGTTGTGAGAATTAAAGGAAATACTATGTATAAGTGCTTCAAAGAATACAGTAGGCCATGAAAAATGTAGAAATTATTATTATTACTTTTATTACTATTAACCACCATAGTGGCTGGTAATCTTCCAGGAACCCTGAAAAAATGTCTCAGAGGCATAAAAACACATTCCCAGGATTTAAGTGAAACTTAAATTCTTCACTTCGAATGAATCAGGAAGAGCCATCCTCTTTCTTGTCTGTGAAATGAAAAGTCCTTTAGAAGAGGCAGTCTGCTGCCATGGCTGCTGTTTGGGTAATGCCAAGTCCTTGTGCAAGCTCTCCTGCTGGGGACAGAAGTCAGAGCCCATAGGTGGTCTGCTCAGCATGGAGGTCAGTGCACACAGCACGGGTGAAGTGTGTGCGCCCCCTTCAAGGAGAGAGCTGATACCCACAGGCCACCCCAGGACGGCTACTGAAGGAACTGGGTCTGCTTTAGACAGGCTTCTGCATCTTTTGGGGTTGCAGGCTGCCGGCCCCACATCTATTGGGGGTACGTGGGCCTTTCACATTGCACAACAGCTATTCCTGGCCTTCAAGACCCCACACAGGCATGCACACAACTGCCTCGGCTCACCATAGTTCCCCCTCCCACGACCCCTTTCCAAGCTGGTCATTTCCCCACCTATATCGCCTCCCATGTTTATACGATGCTCTCTCCACTGTCCAGTGGGGCATCATCTTCAAAGGTCTCATTGCCCTTTTTTTTTTCACCCCTCCCTCCAATTCATTTAGGAGCAGCAATTTTTCCAAACATTTAGGAGCAGCAATTTTTCCAAACAGATCTGACTGAATCAAGCCTCTGATTCAAACACTGCAGTGCCCCACCCATCCCTCGTTGCCTCACATTCCGGACCTCTCACCACAGCCTCTGTTCCACATAACACTGTCAGATCGGAAATCTTGCATCTTACCTTGCCTGCCAAGCCCTCTCTAGCTACTGAAGTTCCCTGGGCCTGGAGCACTTCCACCCACTGTCTTGTCACTTGATCAGTTCTTCATCCTTCAGGTGTCAACCGAGACAAACCTTCCCCACCCCATACCCAAGAGCCCTCCCTGAACCCACAAGCTTTTATTGCGTGTCCTCTTCAGTGCACTCAGGATCTGGCTTGGCCTGATTACAGCACTGAATCTGTGTCTGCTAGAAGTCACCTGTCATTTGCCTCTATTCTCTCACTCTTCTCTAAGCTCCCTAAGAGCAAATATCCATCCTGAATGATGCCTTAAAATAATGGGGATTGAATAACAAACAAACAAGTAAGTGAATAAACAATGAATGAATGAATGAAGTTAGGATTATAAACTGAAAAAATAATACCAAACAGGAGGTCATCAACAGAGTGGAAGCTGATGGCTGTACGCCGAGACACAGGAAGAAGCAGAGCAAGAGAAGGAGGGGGCAGTGGCAGAAAGCAGGGCGGACCTGAGTGAAGTGCCCCTTTCTATCCTGCTTCAGAGCCCCGTGCTCCATCTGTGTACATCTCAGCTACCTGAGAACAGTTCCATCCATAAGGAGACATACTATTTCATAAACTTTCTTTAAATTAAAATCAGGCAACGCACACACATACACATATACCCCACAGACATCTTCGTCGCTGAAAAGTTGCTCCCTATAAAATAAAAGAAGCTGTTTAAATGTCTTCCTTCCAAGCTAGCCCCACAGAGCTGGAGCTGAGAATACATTAGCCTTTAATGAAGTGAGACTCTCATCTTCCAGGAGACACCTCATTTAGCGCAATTGTTTCAGAGCCATTACAGAAAGACAATTACAAGGAAGCGGGGAGAGTAATTGGAAATGCTGGCAGGAGTTGGGCGAAATGATAATAAATAAAAATATTCAACCTAATAAGCTTCCAGGAGGGGGTGGGATGAAGAAAATCAACATAATTAGAACTGAACCTTAGCAAGGAAAAACAGACAGCAGGGTGGCAAGTGCTCAACTTGTACAGGAAGAAAGAAGAAGTCACAAGCAGCCGATGATGGCTCCGGGGCTGCAGGCCTCTGGCCCCTCTGGAAGCTGCTGGAGGACGGATGGGGTGCCTGCAGCCCAGAGTCTGCTGGAGGCTCAGTGTGTGCTATTCCTGGCTACAGAAATCTGGGTGTGTGCAATCACCCCCCTCCCACTGCGTGGCACTGTGGGGGTCCTCCTTGTGTTGAGAGGAGACAGGGAGGAGCAGGCTCAAGTCCTGCCTGTCACTGCCCTGCAGATGTCTGGTGTGTGACCATGGCAAGAGGCCTTGGCCCTCTGAGTCTCCCTCTTCTCATCCTGAGCCAAGGGAGGCCAGCTGTATGACCTGCAAGGATTCTGTCTTCTGTGAAGGTTCTCCCTCTCTTGGTGTGTCTTCCTCACAAGTTAACAACTGATCTGATAGGCCCCTTCTTTGGTTCTGAAATTCCACCACAGGAGCCTGTGACAGTCTAAGTATTGTTTATATAAAATCACTCCCAGCGCCACTCTACTCTCCCAGGAGTAGTGACAGCGTGCTGGGCCCCTACTTGCTCCAGATTGGGGCTGCGCCCAGTCAGATCCAGCGCAGCTCCGGAGACACAAATTTGTTGAAAGGTTTGTCTCCCTCATAGTCCCAGTGAGGACTGATTGGAACATTTGCAGAGGAAATGGTCTGAGGCCTGAGATTTGTTTCAAAATAACTCCAGTGAAGAGGAGATTGCTGGTTTATATCATGAAAAATGTCTTGATTGGCTGTTCTGTGTTTGGCTGTATTTGAGCAGACAAAAGGAATGCAAGTACCTCGAGGTCAGGGACTTCAAATACATCAGCCCAGCAGGACCCAGCTCCAAACCAGTCAGCATGCATTTGTTTTGCTGTTGTTGCTGCATAATGGGTCTCTAGTAAACAGATCATCTTTCTGGGAGCAGACAATGAAGAATGAACTGGATGTCAAATTTTGAAACTTTAAAAGATTCTCAGATAGCCCTAATTCGAATAAATATAATTCAAGCCACACTTAGCTTACTGAGGGCTTGCAATGTGGCAAGTCTTGGATATTGAAAGGGAAATCGGATCCCCAAGGTTTCATTCCCTCGGGAATTTGCCATCTACGGAGATTCAGGCTATAAAGCTTGAAGCATGACATAAGGCCATGATGTGGGATAGGACATTTGTCAGGAAACACTAACAAATATGCACTAGTCTTACCTCCTGGCCAGTGAGTGAGCAGCCTCAGCCCATGGGCCTCAGACAAGTTTCTAATTCTATCAGTATAAAGTTTTAATACATCCTCAATATATACCTATATAAAAATATATATATATACATATATATGTATTTAGACATTCTACACTACCAATATATGAATATATTATGGAATATGTTCAAAAATAGAAACTTAAATAGGACAAAATTTTAAATAATATAAAAAATAATACTGCCTCCCTCTGTTGGCACAATCCATATATATCCCAACGACCAGGGTTTGAGGCCTGTGGTATGTGGGTGGGGGGACAACTAAGATGAATAACTAATTAAAATAAATTTTAAAAAGCCCTCCTCTCTCTTCTTGCCTAACTGCTTACCTTTCCTTTAAAAAAAATACAATAAATAAAATTGCAATATTTTCTTCTCTTATTCCAATAGCCCACTTTGCTTACTCCATTTTGGAGGCTTTGCATGTAGCGTATCAGTGTCCTGGGGATTGAAGGACCGGCCACATAGAAGTAATTCCAGTCTGTGCCGTACACCAAGCAGAACTTAACACCTGTTTTTCTTTTGCTGGCCAGAGCATCCGGTTTCCAGTAACTGTGACAAATGTGCCCCAGACCCAGCAGTGCTCCGGGCAGCAAAGTCAGAGCAGAGGGTGGGAGGCCCTTGGGAGAGGGAGGAGAGGTCCTGTTCCTTCATCCATTTGGCTAACACGTGTTATGAACCCAGAAAGTGACAGGTGGAAGGAGGGCTCCAGCCATAGACCCTGTACTGACACAGCCTCGTGGCAAAAGACAGATGCAGATAAACGTGGGAGGCAGGTGAAGGCTGCTCAGCTCAGGGAGGGGAGTCTAATTTCCCTGGAGGGGGCCTAAGAAGACTTGTGGAAGAGATGGCATGGGACGCGAGCGGGTGGCCATGCAGAGAAAGAAGACAGACTTTTCAGGAAAAGGAAATATCCTTGGCAAAGACACAAGGGCAATAAATTAAGGGGGTCATTCTTCTCTGCCTATCCTCTGCTCCATCTGGAGATCCCTTATCCCGAGGCCAGTGGAAGAGAGAGAATACTTAGTAGACTTGCAAATAAAAGAGACAGAGATGGGCTCTCAGAGCGAACACCCTGGAAATGAGAATGAGGGCCGCTTCAATGACAGCCTCCCTTCAAACATGCCAGTGGTTTGTCCAACAAAACAAGCATTTATTGCATGCCAAACGCTAATGGGGAAGCGAGCACTCTAGTAACCAGCATTCTCCTCTGCTGGGAAGAGCCAAACATGATCTAACCAGCCAGTGACACAAGACAGAGAGGACCCGGGGCCCGTGCTGGTTCTAGGAGGCTACCTTTGGATTCTACCCTGGGAGAGCTGTCCATCGCTATAAAGATAAAACTAAAACACAGGGTGACAAATAGTAACAAAAGGTGTCTTGTGTGCACCAGAGCACAAAGGCCATACATACTCATACAGACATACTCATGGCTGAGCTCCAACCAGGTTCACAAGCGGTGGAGCAGGGTGGAGGGCCTTCTAGGCAAAGAGGAGGACAGAGGCACATGGAGGACAGAGGCACACAAGGGTCCAGAAGCCCAAGATCTTGCTGGTAAAAGCAGGGGTTCCTGGGATCCAGTGAATCCAAAGAAAGCAGGACCCCGTGGATGTGTGATTCTCAGGCTGAATCTATCATGCCTAGAGTTGAGTGCTACACACAGGCGGTGCCTAATAAATGTGTGTTGATAGTAGATTGTCATTTCTAGGAAGTAAAGACTGGGATAAGCAATTCATTCTTAGAAGCCCCAGACCGGGCCACTTGCTGAGATGCATTTATTAAAGTCTTTTGATGACAGAGGAAGAAAGAAAAGGCAGGAGGCGCTAAGAAGGGCTGCCAAGAAGGGCTGCCACCATCATCTCCACAGTGCCCTCCTGGACGCCCCAGGTCAGGCTCAGGGCCAAGAGGGAGGGCAGACAGGAGCCCTGGGAAGGAAAACTGAGTCCTAAGCCTAGTCAAACATGCCTGTTATTTCCTTTAGTTTTCCCAACGACTTGTCAGATGAGATAGTTACCACTCTTTAACAGCCGGGGAAACTCAGGCAAAGACATGTCCCGGTCTTGCTCATCAGGGGAGGTGTGGTGGGGAGCTCACAGGGCACATGAGCCTGGATCTAGTCTGTCCCTCCAGAGGCTTCCCAGACCACAGGATGGGCCAAGGTGAACAGGGACACTCACATGCAGGGCCAGTCCTCCCAGGTCCTGCCATCCCTAGTCGTCTCAACGTGAGACCCAGGGATCTGGTGAGGACCTGTCCCAAAGCCCCGGTCAGAGAGGACCAGCAGCCCTCAAGGGCCTGGAAAATTCTCTGTTAAGGACTGTGCAGAAGGGCCCTGAGAGATGAGTCCACAGCAGCCTCCCATCCCCTCTCACTCTGGTTCCCATTCCAGCCTCAATGATCACTTTGCATCTACAAAGCCAGCACCCACCCAACAAAACCCCTGGGGCCTCCCAGACCCTGACATTACTTCCCTCATAGGAATTGGGAGCCCTGCTTCCCATCCAGCCTTGGTCACCAAACCCTCAGTGGTCTTAGGCAAATCGTTGCTGAAGCCTGTTTCCCCACTCAGTGCCCTCTGAGCTCTTTCAGCAACCTATGGGCCTCTCCCTCACTCCCCAACCTCCGCCCAAAGTTCTTTTCCTTCCTGACCTACTCCACAAAGATCAGGGCTCCCGTGCCTGGGGTGAGCTGATTGCAGGCTGCACACCCCATCGTCAGCCCCTGAGAATCACAGACACCATCCTAACAGAGGACTAGACCCTGAACAGACAGACCAGGACCAGGCTCTCCACACACACCCCGATCAGCGTGTGCCGGTCAGGAGATTTGGAAGGTAGAAGCTGCTTCATTTGAGAGGATGGCCAGGTGCAGTGACAGGCTCACAGTCTTTGGAGTCTTGCAGCCTGGAGTTCAAATCCTGTCTGCACCTCTTTGTGACTATGAAACCACAAGTGTATTGCTTAACTTTTTGATAAAGCCCAGCAATCTGACTTGTTCTATTATCAGAGGACCCTTCTCACCTGGTCTCAGTTGGTGGGAAGGTTCCAACAGCTAAAGCAGGAGAGCAGGGAGCGCAGTGCTCACCACAAAGCAGAATCTAGTCTTCATTCCTCTTCCATGAGTATAATAGCTAGTCTCCCAAAGACATTGACAGTCGTGGGAGTAACATGTATGGGGAAGAGTTGCCAGCCACACTCAGCCAGTCACCAAGGCTGAACAGTTTCATGATGGAAAAATGCCCCTTCCAGCAGGAAAGGGCTCCCCCTGGGAGAGACCCAGGTGGGTCACTTGAATGTGATACACTTTTATTTTTTAATTGGGTTTAAAGTTACAAAACAACAGCAGTAAAACCCTCCTGCCTCTGCAGTTCCTTGGGCCCAGGTGGGGACCAGGGACATTAATTAAACCCATCCGACCTCCCCAACAAGACTAGGAAATCCCAAACCCAGACTCTCCCCACCAAGTGTCCTGCACCAGAAAATGCCTCTACTACTAGCCTGGAGATGGATTCATCTTGTAGACCCACCTCACCGGCACCCCAGACGCCCACCACAACCTAGCCTAATTTGGTCCTAAGTATTCCTAAGCTGCCTTCCAATTTCCCACTGTAATAAATGGCACAGAATGCAAATGGAGGTGGATGTGGGACACAGATGTTTGCACTAATTTAATTGAGGGAACACCTTGGATTAAACACTTTGCAAAACACTCACAAATAGGTTCAGTGCATTCAGTAATGAAAAGCCTCCCAGCCCCCTGGCACTTTGCAGCAAAGTGCTGGGGGCTCCAGAGGACTGCTGGAGGTGATGGGGTGCAGGGAAAGGCCCAGAGCAGGCAGGCAGGAGACAAGATACCTCCAAACCCTGGAGCACACTGGGAGCCCCATTCCTGGGAGGGCTTCCAGCAGATTCTCTGCCAGCTGGAGCCGACTCCACCAAGAGACAGAATCTGGAGGGGCTGGGGATGGGATAAGCCCACCTGTCAGCCCAGGTGGATAACTGCTCACCTGTAGGGGTCAGCAACAGGCAGGTGGCTCCTTATTCTCAAGTCTCAGCTCCAACCTGGTGGCCTCCTTGTCCGCATACTGAGGACGAGTCACCTACCTGTATGGAATTAGGGTCCCAGGCCCAGCAACCCCTAGGAAAGATCAGTTTATTTGATCTTTGGGGCCTGAGGGCAGGTAGAAAACATCACTCAGAAATGTGGGGTTATTGGGAAGACAGTGCTGCTTTCTCTAAAGCTTCAAATCCTGAGCTGCTACCAAGTGCCACCCCTTCCCTTCACCTTTCACCCACCCCTCTACTGATCCGTTCAGCATTGGCTCTGCAGAGATGAGCAACTTTAGCACCTGGCTGGGAGCTGTGTGCTATGGGAGGGAGGCGAACTAAGAGTTGCAGGCAACTGTGATAACCATCCTGGGGTAGACATATTTGCTAACCTGAGAGCCAGACCTGATGCAGCAACTTAGCATGAAAGGGTCCAGAAACACACAGAGGAAAGGTGAAAAGTACTCCTAGCAGAGGGAACAGCATATGCAACGATAAAGAGGCATAGAAATCTAAAACTTGCAGTGACGAAGGAAAAACAATTGACGTGGGCCCATGTGGTGTGCAAATGAAGATGGGTTCCTTTCACCAGACCCCTCCTCTCCCACAGTTGGGCAAATCTGGAATCAGCTTCTCTAAGGATTGCTTTATAAGCCTCAGAGTTCAAATCAGGCCTGGATGATTTTACATTCCTGAAAACAGAATCCCTAATTTTCAAACACAATGATCACTTCAAGTATAATAACCATTACTATAATAACCTCTTATACTTGTATAGTACTTCATAGTTTATAAAACACTTTCACATATCTCTTACACTCTTCACCGACAACCCTTGAAGAAAAATAGAATAGGTCATATTAGTACTCTTGCTTTCTGGATGAGAAAATCAAATTCCAAGTTCACACTTAAGTAAATAGCAAAACTTGGACTCAAATTCAAGTCTATCTGAAAGCACATGTTTGTTCACTCATTCACTCATTCATGGAGTATTCGGTGAGCATCTACTATGTGCCGAGGAACACCACAGTCCCAGAGCACAGCGCAATGGGGATCTTTAAGATGATTAAAAATTAGATGAGGAGACAGAATACCAGCAGGCATAACTGAATCAAAGAGAAAATGCCAGGGCAAAAGGCAGGGCACTAAAACCCAGGAACCAAGAAAAACACAAAATCACTCTGCTCAAAAACTCCCTCCCTCATGCCTCCCCGCCACGCCAAAACCTGTACATGTACAGGTGTATGCATGTGTGCACACACACCCTCATCATATGGAGAGTTGAGTCATTTCTCCTGGGGCGCCCCTAAACTCCCCAGTAGGGATTGTAGATCCTCCACCCCTGACATCCCCACTGCTGTCTGGACAATAGACCAGAACCAGCAGCCAGAGGCCACCCTGTGGTGCCAGAACCTCAACCCATCCCCAGCACAGACAGACAGGCAAACACTCTGTGCAGCACATGCAGGCTTTCAAGCACATGTGTGAGCTATGGTGTCACGGGCAGTAAGGGCATGTCACACTTCCAGGATGGACTAGTTTCTGGCCAGGATGGATGGATGGATGGATGGATGGATGGATGGATGGATGGATGAATAGGGTGATTGGGTAGACAGGTAGATGGATAGGTGGGTGGGCAGATGGGTGGGTATAGGGTAGGTGGGTAGATAAGTAGATGGGTGGATGGATAAGGGGGTGAGTGAATGGATGGATGGATGGATGGATGGATGAATAGATGGATAGAAAGTATGAGCACTTTCTCCCACTTACAGGTAGAAACTACTGCGGCCCCACCAGTGGGTCCAGGTCCAGGCAGCGCTACTGTTCCGTCTGATAAGGATAAATGAGCCATAATTCTCTTTGCAAAAACAATACCCTCCTCAGAAGGTACATGAAAGAATGTATAACAGGAGATGCTGATCCGCCTAGCACACAGAAGATATTAGTGCCTTCCTGTCCTTGAAGTGAAGGTGATGGACGGACAAGTGACTGCATAGCCTCAACAGAAATCAGCCCCCATCACATGGTCCATACCAGAGTTTGGGGGGATTACTAGAGAGCACCCCTCCATCTTGTCACCCTCTTCTCTTTTGGTTTATTCGTTCACCTATAGGGTGCCTGTGATGGTCAGGCAAAGTTCCAAATACCAGGATTAGGGCAAGAAGATTCAGTCCTTAACTTCGATAGTAGACAAATAGCTATGTTGAGGTCCTGGGAGGGCATACAGGGCACAGAAGGAGCATTTCAAAAAAAGTGGGGACTTTCTGTAAAGGAGATGGTCACAGAGGAGACATATGATCTGGGAGCAGCAGGGAGTATCCAGGTGAGGAGATTCTAGATGCAGGAGCAGCAATGGGCAAAGGTGCTGAGGCAGGAAGTTATGCAGAGCATTTGGGGGAAAACCCAGATAGAGACCGTCACCGACTTAGGATGGTTCATACATAGCACTCACTGGAAACTGTGCTTTGAGGACTGGATGTTTATCTTTCCCCTGGCTAGAGAGAGGCCTGCAGCACTCTCTTGTGATGCTGAGCAGAGCAGTGAGCTGCGGCTCCCAGTCAGTCAAATACCTGAGCACAGGTAAACAAATGATGCTCCACCTGTATCAATGACCCTGTTAGAGCGGCCCCATCACCCAGCAATTATTTTTACTTCGGCGCCTCTACCATGCCTCAGGCCCTGTGCCCTCAGCTGTGTATGTCAATGGCGAGAACCCACACTATCATTCTGGTTTTCACTTTCAGTGCAGGATCCAATAAATTTTGTGAGAGAGTCAACATATATTATAAAGCAGGCTTTGTAGTAGATGGTTTTACCCAACTGTGGGTAATTATAAATGTCGTAAGATGTTTAAGGTCGGCAAGGTTAAACTATGACATTAGGTAGGTGAGCTGTATTAAAAACCATTTTGACTTAAATTTTCAACTTCTGATGGGTTTACTGGGACGTGACCCAAATAGAAGTCAGGGAAGATGGGTATCTGGGGTTTCAGAGGCAGACATGTGCCCCTGTGTCTGAGTGTCTAGAAGTGCCAGGGAGGAGGGAGGTGAACTTGAGTACGTGGACAGGATTCAGTTGTGAAGTTCGGGATCCGCCAGACCTTAGAAGGAGCCACTGCAGGGAAGCAGGTCAGACGCGCACAGCAGCATTAATCGAGCTGCAGCTATTGCAGGCACAGCACTAGGCTCCTCCAGTTACAGGAGGCTCTCCTTGTTTGACTCTGGTAATAAATGAATTTGATGAGTTATTTCCTCTTTGATTCATGCAATTATCCCTGGAGAAATGGCCAGTTTTGGAGCAATTTTTCCTCTCTGCTGAGCCAGACTGTCTGGTTAAGAATGAAGGCAAAGGGAGGGGTTCCCACATCACCACCATTACCACCCACAGCCAGAGCTGCCCGGAGCAATGCTGGAACATCCTTCTGACCCTCTTGGGGATTCAGGAAGGACTTGAGAGCCAGTAATGGTGACGGTATCAGGAACCTTAGAGGAAGGGAAAAGGAGGAAGGTCCCAGGCTGGACAAAAATCTATGATGGGCGGCATTTCCAGTGAAGAGGAGAGAAAGGCAAGGTGGGTGGCGGCGGCAACCACCCTGCCATTTCCAAACCCTGCTCCAGCTCTCCAGCCCTGCTCACAGTAGGGAAGTTGTTCCCTCTCCTTTTCCCTCTCCTCTCCCTCCCTCCTTTTCTCCACCCCAGCTCCTCTCCAGAAAGGTTTATGGAGAAGATTCCAAAGAGCCCCCTCTCCTGAAGGCATAGTCACACCAACTGAAAGGAGATTTAATTAGCAAAATCTCGTTAGGCAAACGAAATTATCCGTAAGACAATACTCCTCTGGACAGGGGGTATGATTAAACAAAGCCATTAATTGAGAGAGTCTCTTTGGCAGCTCCCTGATGTGTTCATCTCTGGGCAGGCTCCACTCAGCCTCTGTGGGCCAGCAGAACAGACTGCCTCTTCCCCGCCTGCCCCGCCCCCTCCCATCTCATCTCGGCGCTTCCAGATTCCCGGGCCCTTCTCATTGGGGCTGCAGACCTGGCATCTCATCAGCGGCCTCTCTGCCGCCAGATTCCTACTAAAGTGCCTTGATTGCATAATGTCTATTTGCATAATGTAAATTGCAATCTCCTAGCTCGGGAGGCTGGAATCACAGAACAGCCATTATTTTTTACCACTCCGCAAAAATTCTACATTTAGAAAGCAGATTTGCAGCTCAGAAAGCCGTATAAATCTGAATCCGCCAGAAAAACCATTAAATCAAACCAATTAAGCCGGACCAACGAAGAGCCCCTGTCACCGTTCTCTGCACACTCAAGGACTCCCAGCCCAGATGGAGGCCACTGAAAACCAGAGGCTGTGGCCGTGGGGGCTGAGCACATTTGCTGTAAGAAGGAGGAAATTCTGCCTTTGAACCTCTCTCTCTCTCTCTCTCTCTCTCTCTTTCTCTCTCTCTCACACACACACACACACACACACACACGCACACACACACACACACACACACACAGAGTATAGACTCCCATCAAGATCTGGTAGAAAAGGGGGGAGGGGGATTTGGAATTACTTTGAGTTACTTCTAGGCTTGTTGCCCGATTTCTTGTGGGAACGCTGACCATAGACTTTTAATTTATGGAGTGGAGAGAAGAGAAGAAGCTTGAGCCCTTAGCAAAGGAAATTTAAGGTATCTCACATGGCAAACATCCTTGCCTTTAGAGCTCTTTAATGACCAATTCTCTCATCTCAGAGTCCCGTCCTGCCAAGTGAAAGAAAATCTAGCACATCTTGCTCAGGCTGGCTGGATTCTGAACTCCTTTTGAGAGCTGTTTCCTAGGAGTTGCTGGGGAGATAGGGGAGCCCCAGGCCCCAGGAAAGGGGGCTTCCCTCTGACATGGCCTCACGATTCCAGCTTTCCTGAATCCTGTACCTGGATACTCTTTTGCTTCTTTATTGCTCATTCAATATTCATTTGTCAAAGGGCAAGATGCTAATGTGTATTATTAAAATATCAATAGTTTATGAGTGAACTTTTATGGAGAGTACAATTAAAGGAGATTCTTGACCATCTCTGTCAGGAACAATAAGAGGGGCGATCTTTCTTTCCAACTCCACTTCGTACTTATTTACTGGGTGAGTGAATGACTGGACCACTACCGAGTCCCTATTGGCTACCAGGAATGAGTCAGGTGCTTCTATGTAGAGGTGGGGTTCATAGAATCCCCACAGTGTCTGGGGAAAGGCTCACAATGCCATTTCCAGCCCACAGACGAGGAGTCTGAAAACCAAAGAGACATGCCCAGAGTCACAGAGACGTGCACCCTGGGTCACAGAGGGACTTAAGGGTCACAGAGACATGACCGGGATCACAGTCGTGTGCCCAGGATCAGAAACCTGTGCCCAGGGTCACAGATGTGTGTTTAGGGTAACAAAGGTGCTAAATGACCAGACTGGCATCAAACCCCAGCTTTGGATTTCAAACCCAACATTCCACCCCCATACCCCCAAGTTAGAGCCTTGAAAATACAAATGACCTTTCTGTTTCATCTGTTTCCTCCACCTGCCCAAATGAAACAGTTTCCTGAACTAGCTTTCATGAAAGGGGAAAGGAGAGAACAGAAAATAATTCCCCAGTTTCACACAGGCCCGTTTCCATAAAGTGGGCCTCCACATTAGATATATCTGAGCAAGTCCCCAGTTTTTCTGCACATTTAGAATCTTTGAGTGACAATGGAGATGAAGTCATTAGACTTCTCCATTTTATAGGAGAGTAAACTGAGTTTCTTCAAGCCACACAATGAAGTGATTACGTCTCTAGAACAGAGAGTGCTGGTTGATTTTTGACTGTTACTAGCACAGTCTGTCACTTGGTAGGAGGTTTCTCATTCTCTGAGCCTCTGTTCCTTTTCTGTAATACAGAGATAGTAACAGCAGCTCATCGCTTAGTGCACAGATTCAATGAGACGAGTCACGGCAGGCGCTCAGCAGCGTCTAGTAGAGAGTAAGTACTTAATAAATGTTGTTTGTTCATACTACTATTAAGCTGATTTGTGAAGACTCCAAGACTCTCCCCCCAAACCCCAGTGCTTTTCCTCAAAACCAATTCCCCTTCTCCGTCCTCTCCTGCCCCATCCCCGTTGGCATTAGCCATTCTCAGATCCCAGCCCTTTTGAGAAATGAACTGGTTGTGTTTCTACTCTTCGGTGACTTGTGTTTTGTTTCTAGTCCCTTAAATCACAATAATACCTTCAGGCCATTCAGATTTTCTTCTAAAATGTAGCTGCTCTGTGGTCAGGAAAATGGCAAAGGAAAGGAGCCTGGTTCTTAAGGGCCCAGCGCCCACGTTATAGTGTGTGGCAGAGGGGAAGGAAGGAGATGGAAGGACATGGAGACACGGAGGGTCAGGAAGAAAGGGACACCCAGGCCTCCACGGGCCCTGGAACAGCCCCGGCACCTTCTTAAGACATGATGTTTGATAGGAATCGACTTTTAGAGCAGTGGGTACAGGAACCGTGGATGGCAATGGATGGCGCAGGGCTTGTAGAATCCTTGTTCATGTCTCAGTGCCCCTTCAGACCTGGCATTTCAAGACGTGGGTTGCAGTTTGGACCCACTCCTGCTGGACCGTAGGACAGGACTTCTAACACCAGCCCCAGGGGTCCTGCCTCTGGGGTCCCCTTAAACCCAGACATTCTGTGAGTTAAAGATCAGTTTAATTGTCTAGGGTGGGATTCCTTAGCCTTTCTAAGGAGAGCACATCCCCACCGCAGGGGCCCATTTCATTCTCTCTGAGAAATAGAGAAAGCTGCTCTGTGCCAGACTTGACCCATATGAAGTGTAAAAGATTGTATTCTCCAAAGATGGCAGCAACAACATTATCTCTTGACCCTTGTGCTCTTCTTTCAATATGATGTTGATACTCATTTAAGAGATGGGGGGGGGGGGGCGGGATCTGTGCTCCCTTCTTTAAAACTAAGTGGGCTCTGGTAACTTCCAATCGAGAGAATATGGTAGAAGCGCCACATGGCCTTGGCTTCCACCTGGTTCCTGGGCTCACAGAACATCCCTACTGGGGATATCATGGTCCACCTGAGGGAGTTTTCCCTGGGTGGGGCAGCCCTGCACTGGGCACCTGGCTGCCCTCCAGAGCAGGGAGGAACGTGCAGACCTCCTTCCCCCACTCTTTCTACTCTCATTAAGGTTCACGCTCTGCTCGCTCCTCTCATACTTGACTTGACTTATGAGGTCCCTCTAACCTCCTGTGCGATGAGACATCGATTCGCACAAAGGTCAATATCTTTCTCCTCTGGCTCCCCCTCCCCCAGTCCCATTTTCTAGGTGGACTTTCCTGGAACAGGATGCAGGGAGGCACCCTTCCCTCCCCCTGGGCCTGGGGCTCCACCACTTCAGAGCCCAAGCTGCAGAGGAGGTGCCCTGGGAGCCACGGCCGTCAGTCAGAGGAGACCAGCACTGAATCACAGGCCATTAGGCGGGAGGGCCGGCGCCCTGCTCACTCACCGGGCAGCCATCGGCAGGATGTTAGACGGTCGCATGGCGGCCATTCTTATGATTTATTCAAATACTCATTACAGTCAATCTATTTTTACACAGAGGTGAAGATGTGCACTGATAACGGTTAATCATTTATAATTCCATGGACTGGTTGGGAGCCAATGTACTATCAAAGCCGCAGTAACAGCTCAGCCTCCGGTTGCCCCAGAAGCAGGGTAGACAAGCTCTGGAGCCCAGGGCAAGCCTGTCTTCCAGCAACACATTTGCTAAGCAGCCACTAGGTGAGGGTGCAGTGGGGAGCAGAAGATGAGGGGACCAGATACCCCCAGGAGCTCACGACCTTGCTACAGGGCCGATGTGTGAATGTGGCAGAATTCAGAGGAAGGAGAATCGCTTCTGCCTGGGGTTAGCAAAGAATGCTCCAGGGCAGAGTGGATGGAGGCCAGAGTCTACAGGTGGGTAGACGTTTGCCAAGTGTCTGGACCAATATGAGCGAATACAGTAAGTCCCCACTCAGGGTTGTTATAAAGTTCTTGGAAACTGCGACTTTGACACATAATGAAAGCAGGTCCTCAAATAACATCCTTTTGTTTAAGGTCAACAAGAATTTTTTTTCTCATCAGTATTATGAATAAAACCATGTTGTTATGGAGCAGCTTCTATAAGCCAAAGGGGAGCGGTTCTGTGATGATGGAACGGGATGACCAGCTGTCTCTCCTTTCCCACCCTCACATCCACCCCGCGGAAATACCAGAGGTAAAGTAAGTGCGACGCTGAACTTGGCTCAGCCCTTCCTCTCACTGCCCCAGGCTTAGCCCACAGACAGCGGTGGCTGGGGTCTGGCTAGTGTCTGTGTTGGCCTGCAAACTCCAGCCCCTTCTCCAACACTCAGGACACAAATCACACATCCAGTCTACCTTGATGCACGATCAATGAAGTCTAATTAAATAGGATGTCATATGACGGGGCTTCTTTGTCACATTCAGACCTAATCTAATTAGGAGTCCACTGTATTTTACCTTCTGACTAGCTCATTGTTGAGTTTCTCTTCCACAAGGCATGGCTATTAAAGATCAGGTTCAGGGCTGGTCTTTAACCCATAACCTATTGAGTCAGCATGCAAACGCCAATCAAAGTTACTTACAGTTCACAGTCCCTCGTCTGGTGACCGGCATGGAGGACAGAAAGCCTGGGTCCTGCTGCAGACTTCACCTGTCAATAAAGGAAAACACCGTTATGGACCATGTAGGGCTCTGCTGGCAGCCAGAGCCAAGGTGGGGACCGTAGTAAGCACAGACATGGGCAGACTCAGCAGTAAGACCCGCCCACAGTGCTCAGTGGGAAAGTTTCCTGAGCAAGGGGCTCCTGATGCAAACGATGACTGTTTAGACAGCTAACCAGGACAGAGACAGGATCACGATCACTCCCTCGCACCCCAACGGCACCACAATTCCTTGTGAGTTTCATCCCTCGGCCTATAGGAATCCCAGAGAAAACAGGCACATGGCTGTTGAGAGCCTTGAGATGACCAAGGAAGTAATCATTCACTGGTGCTTCCTGTCTGGTAGAAGACCCCACACAGGGGACGGAGTCCAGGAGCCCCTGAGAAAGATTATAGCTGATGTGGAGAAGTCTGCAAAAACAAGCGAACAAACAAAACCAATGCTGTGTTTACGGCAGGACTGTGGAAAGTCCTAAGGGAAGAGAGAACTTTCAAACAAAGGTGAAGAATCCATTTGAGATGGAAGGAAAAGAATGTGTGTGGAGAACAATGATGGGGGAGAGGCTGGAAAGATCCAGAGCATGACTGCATTTAATTCTCTTTCTGGCATACGGCAAAGAAAATTGCCTCCACCAAGAAAAACCAAGCACCTGTTTATCAGGTGTCTGCCTCATGATCTACATTTGCTTGGAGCAGCGGGAATAAAATCCATGGGTCCTGTTATAAAAGCACGGCCACATCATTGGGGAAAGATGACCCATATGCGATACCATCAGATAAGACAAGATTATATATAAGAAGTGCTGAACTGTGCAGTGGAGGCTCTAATTCTCTTTCCAGCAAGAAGTCAGTGAGCACTGTAGCATTCAAGGATGTTTTCAAAGGGAACTTGAATGGAGTCTTAGAGGACTGGGCAGGCAAGATGGCTGGTGGGAGGGAGAGAGGGGGCATTCCAAAAAAGGGGAGCAATCTAAGCAAGGATGAGAGCAGGGAAGGATGGAGAGGCCTGAGACACTGCAGAAGCTGGTCTGCCTGACTAACCAATGCTGAGAAAGTCAGACAGAGCAGAGCATCCGGGGCCTGTGTGTCAGACAGAGAGGCCAGGCTGGAGCTGTGTGCTCAGGCAGTCATTGGTGGTTTTCCAACAAGGAAATGACATAAATAAGAGGTACCCTTTCCCCTTTAGTATATTGCTTTAAATTGGGACAAAGAGCCTTCTGGGAAGAGGTGGCGTTTCAGATAGAAGATTCTGGAGTGGGGTAGTATAATGTGCTGGTGGAAAGAAAATGTCCCTCTTGTTCCTACTGATGTCCACCAGGCACTTCCTCTGGGAGCTCCAACATCTGCATGACCAAAATCAGCAGCTGACGGAGACACTTCAGAGACTAGACCAGAACACTGAACTGCAAGTCACTGAGGACATGGACTGTGTCTTATCCAATTTATAGCCCCAGAACCTAGAAGAGTACCGACATGCATCAAGTTCTCAGCAAATGTCTGCTGAAATGTTCAATGGTGGACCCTATTCATTCCAACCAGAATCCACAACTGGCACCTCAGAACCAGTCCCTGGCTGACAATAGTCTCCAACGTACGTTCTTCTAAACTATTGACACATTACAACTGAGCATATGTGAAGTCAGTTACAGAAGTCTCCAGATTAAATTGCATGGAATGGTGCTTTCTCCCTGCCCCCTGGGACTGTCCATTGAAACACCAGTGACTTGGAAAGAGATAGGGTAGACTAGCCATTCGCACATGATGCAGAACTGTGAAAAGGAGGTGCTGTGCTGGAGAGGTGGCTTCCAGAATGTTAGAAAGCATTTAACAAGCTCAAAGGATGGGCCAGAATCAAAGTCAATTTTTTTTTCTCAACCAGTTGTTATATCTTGCACCATAACATCATAGCAGTCATATATGAAATATTTCTGAAAATAAAGAAAATTGACCAATCCCATCATTCCTAAACCATCAAATTGTTATATCCTACATCCATATGCAAAGCCTTTTCATGACGAAATTGCAGAAAAAGAATACATATACCAAATCCTGCTCTTACACTTAAAAATCAATCACAAAAGCACAGAATGGGGTGGAGTCGAATGCAAGATCCAGATGAATGAGCCCAGGATATGGTGTTGCCGCTAAACTCATTCACGTGATCTTGGGTTGGATGAACAGCAATTCAGTGGTCAACTGAGGGTGAATGATCCCCTCGCCCTGGATTTCTCCATCTGGGTTCGTTTTACATGCAATGCTGGCAGCATATATTATATCATTGACAGTGATGAGCAGAGACGGGTGTGTGGAGATGTCTGGTGGTCAGTGCATTGCTTAAAAGCCTCAAAGAGACCTGATTTTAAGTCTTGCTGAAAAGTGCAAGCTCTGAGTTTGAATCATACAGGTGTCAACTCCGGCTCCACCACTGATCTGCAGTGTGACCACGGACAACTTCCTTCTCTGTGCCTTGGTTCTCAACAGTAAAATAGGGCAAATAAGAGTTCTACCTCTAAGGATGGTTGTTAGGATTGAATCACTTCATATATTGTAAAGTGCTCAGAATAATGTTCTACACAAAATAAGCAGTAACTGAAGACTAGCGATCAGTGTTATTTTCATTATTAGGAGACTGTGAGGTAGAAGATATGGGAGAGAAAATGAGAGCTGTGTCTTCATTGATCTCTCTCTAATATTACTCATTGGTCCTAGTTCTACTGACTAAAGCAACAGTCCCTCTTCAAATATTTGAAGAAGTCACGTGACAGAGGGACTGCGTTACTCTAGAGGGTAGGATTAGGACTGATGTTAAAGGAAGTCAATCTTCAGTTCAACATAAGAAAGAAATACATGTCAGTGAAAATCACCCCCAAATGAGTTAGGCTTCCCCAGACGCTTCCACTCCAGCACTGGAAGGAGAATCCTGAATGAGGGAGAAGTGACCCCCGAGCATGGTCTCTGGAACCTGGTCTCCCCGCCCACACAAAATGTCAAAAAAAAAAAAAAAGCATTAGGAGGCTAACAGGATTCACAAACATAAATGTTGATAAAACGTTATTAGCATATTCCTTCATCCTCAAAAGTAAGGAGAGCAAACAAATTAAAAGGGTTATCCTTTAAAATAAATGAAAAGATGAAACACATTCTCCCTCCCTCTCTCTCTCTCTCTCTCTCTCTC
>RJWH01004357.1:0-41979 GCA_004363575.1 Solenodon paradoxus
GGCACTGTGGGGGTTATCTCTGGCACTGTGGGGGTTATCTCTGGCACTGTGGGGGTTATTGGGCATTGCTGGCACTGGAATAGTTAAAGCGGCATGTGTTTTGGCAGGACATTTAGAGTGTGCCTTATAGGGACACCAAATTTGGTTTTTGCCTAAGATGCCAAAGTTCCATGCACCGACCCTGACTGCATGTCTGAAGAGTTTTTTCTGAAATGAGCAAAAAGTACCAGATTTTCCAGACTTTTGTACTATTGTAGTTTATTCTTTGTCTTCCAGGAAGTACAGCATTTGTCAAGAGAATATTCTGTTATGAACAGGAAGTGGTCAAAGGAATGCCTGATTCTGCTGAGACAATGAGGACTATTTAATTTCAAAGCAAAATCATGTCACAGGGTATGAAAAGTTTTATGACGAGGTGCTGAAAGACTGAAATTTGCTGCATAAGTTCACTTCATCAGAGATGTATTCATGGTACGGTCATGGCAAAATGCAGTCCCCCTCTACATCTGCCTAAATTTTTGTGTGTTTCTGTCACTGAAGAATAATTGTTGGTTCAATAAGTTCATGTGATAAAACTTTTGTTATCATCTGACCTTTTCACAAACGTGGAATGTTACATAACCCCATCCCGTGCTTGCCATCCCACTGTGCCATTTTGTCTCAAGGAAATAAGGTCACCCTACACAGGTGCATTGTCTATGGAGACAAAGAACCTGCCATCTGCCTTAAGGTCACCGTCCTGGCCTGCCCCGCGCAGCTCTGCTGGGTCGATGACTGGTCTCAGATTGGTCCTGCCCTCTCACCTTTCAGCTATAGGGCTTCCCTAGTGACAAACCGGCAAACAGTCCAGGGGACAGACACTCCATGCTTTGCAGAGTCTGCAGCCTATACGGGTGTGCGCATCCCCTGACAGGGATGAGCGTGTGCACTGGGGGGAGAAGCTTCCCTCGGGGACCGTGTCCTTGCTCTACCTTCACCTACAGATCAGATGGCAGCTTGGCACCAGCGCACTTGTCTCTGGGGTGTGGACTGAGACCGGACCTCGGACCCCACACAGTGGGCATCGGACCACCGTCATCCCCAGTGCTCATGTACGCTGGCTCCACTTGGTGATACAACCCAAAACTGTCTGTGAGGCACGAGCTCCCACAGAGCCCTCCCTGGCAGGCCGCCTGGAGTAGATCGAGGTGGGGAGGGCCACCGGTTCATAGGTGGAAGCTGTGCGGCGTCCTGACCGTGGGCTGAGGACAGAGCTGTGACCTACAGACGAGACGTGGATGTGGAAGTGCCAGGAGCACACTGTGGGGATGTCCTGAGTCCCCTTTACAGTCCAGGGAAGTGAAGAATAGGTCAGGGAACCGTGTCATTCACATGCAGTTATCACCCAGGTCACATCCCAAGTCGCGCAGGCCTGACACGGGTCAGTGGACAACGAGCTCAGGCTCCCCTCTGGTCCATCAAGTTGGCCTGGTGGGCATGGGCACATCCCTGGCTGGACGGTGTGAGCAGGAGAAGCTTTCATGCATCAGGAAACTGCTACCAGACAGGATGCACTTCTGCTCCACGTCACAGGCCCAGCACATCACATGCAGACCTGGGTGGATGATGGAGCCGCAGCCTCGCCGCCCTGGGCTGGGAGCACCCACGCTGCCCTGAGCCCCACAGTGGTACCATCTTTACGAAAACCAACTGAAAACAATTTCTCAGGAGTACTCCTGCTCCCCAGTAACCCCACATCCAGTCACTTAGGGCCTCCCTGGCGGCTTCAGACACTGAAAACCTCCCCTGTCTGCTCAGCAGTCCACCTCCTGTCCCAGCCCCACTGCCTCTCGACTTTATCCTGAGCTGCGGCTGGCTGTCATCTGTCTGTCTCTGTCTGGACACAGACAGAGGGTGGGGTGATGACCAGGTCTTCTCTGATAACTCAGAAGAGCCAGGTACTGCCTGCAGGTGGAGGAGGAAGATGCTGCAGGTCCTGCCCAGGCGGCTGCGCGGATGCCGGACCTGTGGACAGCGGTGCACTCAGGCTGGCAGGACAGGGCTCCCGGATCTGGGTTGGGTCAGCACCACTCTGGGTAAACCCAGAGGAATAGTGGTAGGAATGGGGCAGTCTGTCTTGCAGTGGCCCCCCCATGTCTCCCTCTCAAGGGGGCTGGTCAGTGCCCAGTAGAGAGGGTGCAGGCACCCAAACCGTGCCCTACGGCTCCAGGCCTTTTGCTTGCATCCCCTCCACCCACTGCCAGCTCCTCCTTACTGAGCCCCCTCTTCTCTCTGCACCCGCTTGTGTCAGTTCTTTCTCTGCACCTCCCCCCAGCCTGGGCATGGCCTTTCTGGCCTGACCCCTGGGGACAGCTGACACTCACAAGTGGGCTGTGTAAATGGTGATTTGTTGAGTAGATATTCAGCTGAATTAAATGGATCTGGCAGCTGTCAATGTGCTTCCGCTGATTGAACTCATGAGCCTAGAACCCAGGTTGTCAGTGCTGTTCTGGGTCAGGCCTCGCCTGGCTCTATTTGGGGGAGCAGAGGTTCTGTCCTGGAGACATACAGAGATACACCTTCGCACCCACATCCCCAAGGATCTGTGTCAGGAGGGTCCCCTCTGCCCGCCTGGGCCGTGGTCAGTGAGTCAGTGCATCCTGTACACTGCATCCCTGTGGACAGCACCCCAGCCCCAGGCCTGGCGTCACTGCGGATCAGCCAGATTGAGGCTCCCCCTGGAGACCCTAGGGGACTGAGAGCCTGCTTTAACCGCCCAGGGAATCTGCCCAAAACTTTTCTTTTGAGCAACTCAGGGGACAGAGCAGACGCAAGTTCACTAATGAGAAGGCAAACACTGTTAATTGAGCAGAGCCTGCCTTGAGGCACTGCCCCCAGGGCCTCTAACGAGCTCATGACCCAGTAATTGCAGGTACTTCTCTGTTGAGACCTTGCCCTCTGGGGCAGTGCCCCTGGGGAGGCCCATGTGGCCTCCTGCCTCCTCAGTTAACACTAATTGGGGTGTGCGGATGCAGACAGGCATCCAAAAAGCACTGAGACTCAGTCCTTGGAGGAGCCCTTGCTAGTCAGTGACCCTGCTCCCCCAGACACCTGCTCCTGTGTCCACAGGACCCACCACTTTGATGGGCTCTGCCTCCAACCTCCCGGCTCAGCATGGATCAGACACCTTCCCGACCTGTTTTTAATACATAAGAATGGAGATTGGACTTGGAGCTTGCTTTGAACTGTCCCGAGAGCTATGGTTTTTTTTGGATCCCCTGGGTGACCGCATCAGAATTCAGGGTAGCACCTCACTTCTGCTGAAGAGTTCCTTGAGCCTGAAGGAAGTAGAAGTAGGGGCTATGAGAGTGAGACATGTGCCCCAGAGACGCCGCCCCCAGAGGGCGCAGCCTCTGTGTTCAAACAAAGGAGGGGCTCACTCGTTTCTCCTCCAGGGCCCGTTTTAAACCGTTAGCAACTTTTTAGGAAAACTAAGCTGCAAAAATACAAGTCTCCATTTGCACACTGATCACAGAGGCCAGTGTCTCGTGACTCTCAGTTCTGCCAGGGGTTCAGAATGCGGTGCCGCTTTCGGTGCCAGTAACAACAGAGAAGAACACGGCAGGAAAGCTGGGGGTCTGAGTTCCATCCCCTAAACCAGCAGCTGTCAAAGCCAGTGCAATCTCCCTGACCCCTTTTTGCTTTTCTGAGTACAAATTATACTAATATGCCTTTTTCTTGGAGGAGTTAAGATTGTTTGCCTTGGTAAAGAGCTGTGCAAGGACGGAACTAAGTTTGTTGATGGCTATGACTATGAGCAAAATGACGGCTCCCATAATACCAAACAGAACCTAGCCCTCCTAGGTGCCTGAGACTCAGGATTCATTGAGGGCTTCAACAAAGGGCTAAAATCCGAGCGAGCAAGCTTCGGTCCTGTCCCTCCCAAGGGCCTGCCACCACCCACAGCCCAGGCTGCTGAAAGTGGACAGAACCAGCTCTGAAACTGACCAGCCTCGGCTACCCTGGAGGGTCTGGACTCTGCCGCTGACCAGGGCCAGCAGACCTGGTGCTTTGCAGAGACAGCTCCCATAGCAAGACCACGAGGCCCAGATGCACGTGGCTGGCTGAGGGATGGGAGATTCGGAGCTCATGAGAAGAGCCGGCCCGGTCCTGGCCCAGGGACGAGTCAGGGACATGACATGACTTTCCTGTCTTCTCCCCCGAGACATGCCCTGGGCCACCACAGGGCGGTCACCTCCACTTGCCCACCTATTCACACATGTACCCTTTTTCCTGTGCTCTGCTGCACACAAATCTTCAAAATACCAAAACATGCTCGTGTCTTCTACCCCGTGTCCCATTTAGAAAAAGAAAGTGCAGCTCACTGCTGGTTTTCATTTCATTTTGCATAAACACTTTTTTTTTTGAAGCTGAAGCAAATCTGACTGGTCTTCGATGTGAACATAAACCATAAAAAAACTCTTCTTGGAGTCATTTCTAAACAGAGCTTGTCTCTCATCCTAATGTAACAGAAATGTATGTCACGATCCTATTCTCAGGGCAAACAGGAAATGGGTTCATAGACCATTTTTAGAGCAGTTTTGAGTTCACAGCACAATGAAGAAGAAATGTCAGAATTGCCAAATACCTGCTCCCAGTCCCAGGCTCGCCCAGGCTCTCCCCGGTCAGCATCTGCAGAGGTGGCAACTTTGTGAAAGTCAGTAATGTCACACAGACATGTCGCCGTCACCCACAGACTACAGCTTACATTGGGGTCACTCTTGTTGCTGTATGTTCTGTGGGTTTGGACACTCGTCTGATTACATGTGTTCACGTTTTCTGGTACCACCCAGGGTGGTTTCACTGCCCTAAAATCCCCCAAGCTCCACCTGCTTCTCACTTAGAAAGCACGGCTCTTTCTACTGTCGCCACACTGTTGCTTTTTCCAGAATGATGCACAGTTGAAATCATATAGCCTTTTCTGATTGGCTTCTCTCACTCACTCACATGCATTTTAGCTTTCCTCCACGTCTGTTCATGACTCAAGAGCACCTTTCTTTTTAACACCCAACACCACTGTCTGGATGGACCACAGTGGGTACCCACTCACCAGTTCAAGGCTGCTGCCGTGTTTGACAGTGATGACTAGACTTTATACACATTATGTGCAGGTCCTGTGTGAATAGATGTTCTCAACCCATTTGGGTTAATACCAAGGAATGAGACTGTTGGAATCTGTGGCTATGGGAGATCTAGTGTCATAAGAAATTTCCAAATTCTCTGTCAAATGGCTTTGCATCACCACCCAGTGTGTGAGAGCCTTACTTCCCAAATCGGAGCCAGCTGCAGGCAGTGTCAGTGTTTGGCCATCCTGACAGGTGTGTGACAGTGTCTAGTTGTTGCTTCCACCAACAATCCCCTAGTGACAGAGCACCTTCCACCGTGCCCACCTGCAGACCTCTGGTGAGGCGTCAGTTCAGGTCTTTTGCCATTTTTGATCAGCTTATTCATTTTCTTGTTGAACTTGAAGGGGTTTCTGTGTGCTTGGGATAATCGTCTTTTATCAGATGCGAGTTTTGAAACTATTTTCTCCCAGTCTGTGACTTGTCCTCGTGTTCTCTTGACTCAAAACCTGCCTGTTGGGCAGGCAGGGACCATGGGGCCTGCATTTTGCATACCCAGCATAGCGACTGGTACATGTAGTACTTCCCACCAAAATTACTAAATCCAGGTAACAGAAGCCAGAATTGATATCTGCTTCTCTCTTCTGTGGGGAAGAAAAGATACTCTGAATGGAAAATGTGGAATGAACAGCATAATGAAAAGCATCTGCCATAACTACACTTGACGACAGATCTGAAAGGAAACATTTGAGTTAGTTAAGCAAATACTTGATAGTAACTCAGATGATCTTAAAATTATAACAGGTGTTTTAATAGTAGTAAATGCAGTTAACAATGTGTTATCAGTGAGATTTCCAGCCCTCTTTTTCCAGCATTTATGTAGCATTCTGGATTTGTAGCTTATCACTGCATCAACTTTTTATATCATATTGTATAATTGTCACAAAGAAATTGGAAAATACATAAAATTCCTTGTTCCTCTTATTGATAAATTATATAAAGTTTCATGAAATGCTGTTCTTCCAAAAAGTAAAAATAAAACACCTCCTATAAAACCAAGGTCCTCTCTTTTTCTCCTGTGATATTTTTCTAGGAATTTTATAGTCTTGTGATTTACATTTATGTCTGTGAGCCATTCTGAGCTAATTTTATGAAGGGTATAAAAACGACATTCCATTTTCTTTGCATATGGATTTCCAGTAGTTTTAGTGTCATTTCCTGAGCATCTTATCTGCTCCCTACTGCATTTGCTTTGCTTCTTTGTCAAAGGTCAGTTGACTCTATTTGTGTTGATTCATTTCTGAGTTTTTATTCTATTTCACTGATCGACTTGGCTGCACTGTCACCAATATGACACTGTCTTGGATACTGTAGTTTTGTAGTGAGTCCTAAAGTCAGATAATATCAGTCTGATGAATGTGTTCTTCTCCTTCAATATTGTGTTGGCGCTACTTTTTTCTGTTCATATAAACTTGAAAATTAGTTCACTGGTATCCACAAGATAACTTTTGACTTGGTTTTGATTTGGATTGCATTGGATAGAGGCCAAGTGAGGACAAACTACCTGACTGACAATCAATATGGAGTCTTCTGTCCATGAGCTAGGCTACCTCTCCATCTATTTAGGTACTTGTCCTATTTTACTCAGTGTTCCATAGTTTTCCTGATATAAATAGTAGACATATTTTTATTCAGACACTAGTGCCTCGAAGTGTTTCCTATTGTGTTCAAATGGCATTGTGTTTTTAATTTCTAATTTGATTATTATTATCGATTGTATGTATGAAAGTGATTGAGTTTTGCGCAGCAATCTTAATCCTGCAACATTTGCCCCATCTATGAGGCACAAGGAAAAATTCCCAGAGAAGTGTAGGCCTAGGCATCGTTATGGAAATGAAATTTAGCAAACAGCCAAGTGGAGAAGGTGAGAGGAACTTTGAGGCTGAGGGAAGAGAATGAATAGATGCACTAAGTCACAAGCAGCACCATGAACACGGAGGCGTGAACTTGAGGGAACCTGAATCTGTCAATTTCTGATAAAGAACAAGAGAACAGGTAACGATTTCCAGGTAAAGAGACTCCCACACTCAGCGTCTCGCATTTAATGATCCAAACCACCAATTGTTTGGCCGCTTTTCAGCTCAGGAAACGTGCTTTTATATTGGTGTTAATTTGGCCCATTTATTAGAATTCCCTCTGCCCAGCACTTTGCCCTCTGAACACCGGACAACGCTCTGAATTTACTTTTTGATCACACTGACCGGTGTGGCGTCTGCTGGCCAACTGAAGGTGCAACCCCGGCATGTGAACAAACCACAAGACAAGGGTGGGTGCCTGCTGTGCATCATGTCTCCGGAGGGGACCTCACTGTGCTCCCTACTGTCCCTGCACCCAACACCCCAACACCAGCTCTCTGAGTCCACAGGGGAGCAGCGCGAGTCCGGAGGGAATGCGGACTCCGACCACCCTACGTTTCTTGCTCCCTGCCGCTTTGGCGGAACTGCGCAGAGCGGTTCCAAACCCAGACTTCAGCTGTCTTATCCTTGACCCAAGCTCGCATTAAAATAATCAGCTTTCTTCTTCTCCAAGACGGCTGGGGATACCCACCAGCAGGGGCTGGGGTCCCCTTCCAGTCCTGGCCCCACTCTGCTTGCTCACCAGCTGGTGGTGACCACATACTGACTGCTGGCTGGTGCCATTTGTTGGACATCTCCGGACTCACGGTACCCCGGGTGCCTCCACTATGTCTCAAAAACAGCATTCAAGGACAAAGGGCTTTCTAGGCCAGCCCCCTCTTCTATGAGAGGTTCAGCGCTCTTCCAAAATTTGCAAGTTTCTGGTGATGTCACCAGGTGAGTCACGGTCCACTTGTATTTACCATGAACCATGCAGACGGTATCGCGCTCGTGATTTGACGCTCATGAGAGCAGCTGGGCTCAAGTTTTTCCTTTTGATTTACAAATTCATAACGAGCTTCCTGTCAGCCAGATCCCAAGTTTGTCAACTGTTTTGACAGAGTAGTGCTTCAGTCACTATGTGAACGAACAGAGACTGACTTCACAGACACAAGCACCCAGGAAGTGCATTCACATCCTAGAGGGACAGTCTCCCCTCCTCAGACTGTCCTCTGCAGAGGCATGGAGGCCAGGTGACTCATTTTGCTTCTGCTATATTTGAGTGTCATTCAAAATACCTTTGGATCTAAGTCCTTGGGTGAGAAAGTTGTGACCCTGAATTCCTTTCAGCTCAGGATATGTTACAAGAGAACATTCAAAAATAGAAGACTTTTCTAAAAAATTATGATGAAGATATGTATAGGACAGAAGCAGCTCAGTCCCTATGAAAGGACTCAATCACAGAACGTGGGTGGGTGGAGTCTCCGATAGTTTCAGGACCTTTCTCACCTTGGAGACAATGCTCTCAATTTTTTATGTGACTCACACCTGGGCCACTTTTCCTGATTTTTTTCCTCAGACTTCATTTTCGTAGCTTTCCACAACCTGACAACATCCTATAGTTCAGTCTCCAGATAGTTTCACTGATTTTTCTTTCTGTTGGTGAAGGAAACAGTTAATCCTGCTTTTCTGAGGACGCCTCCACGTCTAGAAAATGGTGGAAAAGGCTTCCAGGGACCTGAGAAGAGTGGGATTCTCTCCTGAGAAAGTTGGGGTGCCGCATCGGGGGCCACGGGACCACTGGGGAATTTTCTCTTAACTGAAACTCTTTCTTTCTGTTCCCTTTTTAACCACATTCTTTAACAGAAATCATATGGCTCAAAGCTCAAAAGAGCATTTCATCAGATCTTCCCGAGCTCCAAAACTCACTTAAATAACTGCAGGTGCTCTGCTTTTCAAAAGTGTGCTTTGCGTCACTTCAGTCCCACAGGAGACCCACATCAGAGCCCGTCTTCCATAACTAAAGGGAATCAAAGCGGACTTTCACTTCAGGACCAGCGCTTGTGGGCAATGGTTTTGCAGCTGCTGGAGCCGCCTCCTCCCACAGCACCTGAACTCTGCCGTGATGCTAGTGGGGATTAGTTTCCATGTGTCGCCTGGCGTGATCTGTAGTTACTTTTGAGTCCGGGGACACAAAATGTCCCTAGACAATGAATGGCAGTGCTGTATAAGCTGCGGAAGGTTTCGTAGGCGCTGTCCACTCCCTGTAGCAGGAGACATCATTGAGAATTCGTGGCAATTTATCTTTTGCTAACAAAGGGACTCTACTCAGCACTACCTGTGATGCTGAGAGCTGTCTGCCCTGGTTCCAGATGAGAGGGTGTGTAGAATGCAGGCAGCTGCTGCTGTTCCCACCCGTCCCTTAGCTCGTGAGTTGTCATGGATCCTTTCGTGCATGGCTCTCTGACAGGGTTCACCATGGTCCCCCCGGGGAGCCCTTGCTCTCGGTCCTGCAGCGCTGTCTCATCCTCCTAAGGACACGCTAACCCACAGGCTAGGCCCCAGATGTCAGCATTTGAGGAGCGCGTCCTTCTGTCTACCACTGCTGTCTCTGTGCCTAGTGCCACTTACCTCTTCACCCAGACAGCAGTGTTGAGTGCAAGAAAGCCTGCTTCCAAACCCCTCAGCTCTGATTCCCTGTCCTGCTCCGTGGTGGGCTGTGACGAAAGCCTTTATCCAGGGGAGCGCCCTGTGCAGTGTCCAGGGAAGCAGCAATCAGTCTCGGACCCAGGCAAGGAAGCAACATGTAGATTGGGCTGAAAGGCTACAGAACCACACACATACATACATGCTCAACACCTGGTGGGATCAATAAAGAGGAAACTTGGTTTAGATATGTAAAGCCAAAAGCAGATTGATACAATTACCCAGGCAATTGGAAAACCAATGAACTGCCCCACAAGGAAAACCTTGGCGGGGAGGTTTTCTTCTCTGCTGAGGCAGGAAGAAGCCTAGGAGCTAGATAGTTATCTTAAACCTTTTAAATGTAAAATCACTCTGTAAACATTGTTTGTTAGAATGGCTGATTTACTTCTTGCATTTTTTCTGTAAATGACTGCCTCAGTGTAAAGACAATAAATACTCGGAGTCAGTGACTCATGGTAGCTATTTGGGGCGAATTCCCCTGACAGTTCTACCCCCTGACCCTGCTTTCTTCTATTTTGGTCTGTCTCATTCTTTCCTTCATTTTCTCAATCCTTTGCAGTCCCTTCCTCCAGCCCTGACCATAGGAGTTGAGCCCAACAAACACCAAACATGCATACACACATGCGCTGCACACATGCACATAATATGCGTACACCTGTGCACACAGCCATGCACACACATGAGCACACAGGTATGCATAGACTCATATACACACATGCATGCACACAGAAACACATATACACATGGGCAGGCACACAAGAGTGCATCTACACATATGCACACCTTCAACATGTACAATACATATGAATGCACATGTGTGTGCAAACAAAACACATGTTCACCCTACTGTGTGCACACCCAGGCATTCATGCACATAGTGTGCTGCACACACATGAACATGTGTGTTCAGATATACTGAGTACATAAGTGATCGATTCACATGTGCATGCGCACATGCATGGTGCTGCAGACGTGTGTGTGCACATGAAACATGCAGTCCTCAGTACACATGAGTGCATGAGCATGAACAAAGTAGATGAACACACAGGAGCATAGCTATTCACCTGTGAACATGTGTGGGTGTGCATGTGTGTCGTTATTGGCACATAGCTACACATACATGACACACACAGAGTGGTGGCCTGGAGGAATATTGAGGACTTGGAGGAGATCCAGGCAGGCTACAGATTCCACTTGAAGACTTTGTTCTGTCTTCTCGTGCTTTTAGTGGTCTTATCAGATATTGCCGCTCTGCGATCTGAACTTTCGTTCAAAACCATCAGAGCAGATCTAATAACGCAGACAAACATCTGTGATAAGCAGTGTGGAAAGAAGAGTGTTTTATGGGTACTAGTCAGTCCATGACTGCCGCTGTGTCAGACCATTCACGAAGCTGTGAGGGGCCTCTGTGGGCAGCGACGTCACACACCTGTCACACCTTCAAATTGGGTTTTTCAAACATGCTGAAAGGAGAAGATTAATGTGGACCAGGGTGCAAAACCACACAACTGCACTCGCCTTCCTTTCTGCCTCGCTCTCACTCTCTCCTAGTTCATGAGTCAGCACAGATAACACTTGACCATAATTAAGCTCAAGTCAAATCCCCATTTACACATCATACACATTTTTCCATACATCCCATGAGATAATCTGCTGTGTTAAATAAATAGGTAACATTTCTGAAAGTGGTACCAGATAATAATTAATATCCTATAATCCATTTAACTGCAATATCCATTTTACTATAAAATGGTATCAGATCACATGATATTATGTCATCTATTTATTATATATACATATATATATTATAACCAGCTTTTCAATTCTATAAATATAGGAAAAAATAGTTTAGATATTCAGTCATGAGGGTGTACTAACAAGTGTTTGTTTAAAACAACCACCCCTACAGAGGTCTTTCCCAGGTCAGTTACTGTGTCCTCTGCAGGGAACCTGTCTCTGCACACAGTCGTCTCTGCACACAGCCGTCTCTGCACACAGCCGTCTCTGCACACAGCCCGTCTCTGCACACAGCCTGTCTCCACAGCAAGCACACAGCCCGTCTCTGCACACAGCCTGTCCCCACAGCAAGCACACAGCCATCTCTGCACACAGCCCTTCTCTGCACACGACCCTTCTCTGCACACAGCTCATCTCTGCACACAGCCCGTCTCTACAGTGAGCACACAGTTCCCTCTAGTGGGATAGTGCCTTTCTTGCCTGAATTCCCCAATGTCCTCTCATCATGACTCATGATGCTGGCTGACTTGCTGAGGGAACAAGCTTTCCTGTGCCTGTAATCCAGTCACCTTGATGAGAAGTCGATCACCCACTCAGACATGTGTCTGTGAAGCCGTGGCCCTCCCTTACTCCCACATCTTCCACAACTTTCTCTCTAAACGTGTTCTGATGCAGCTCAGACACTGCAGAGAGATGCGAGTGGGACGCGCCGGCCACCAGGGTTCTCGTGCTGCGGGTCCCTCCGCCAAGGCTCCGGTCCTGGGCCCAGGCCCCTCGCAGCTAGGACTCGGGGCAACGGCCCTTGGAGCGTGTCCGCCCCACTTCCTGTGCCACGCTGTACTTCTGGGTGACAACGGACACTCTGGGTGGGACATGAAACGGCCCTGGGTGCCCGAGAACACACTCCCACTAGTGCATGTGGTCTCCGTGCTCCATTTTCACCGCCACTCATGGCTCCTTCGCTGCTTTTTATCTTCTTTGGCCATTTGAGTGCTCATTCGAGGCCTGTCTGGGTTTGTTTTTCTACCAACCCCTTTAATTCACGCGGAAAAGTCTCAGTCTGGTCAGCAGCGCTTCTGGAAGTCTCGCTCTGCTAAGAAAGGTGGCCCAACTCGGCAATCAGGCTGTGCCCTCTGTCCCCGTGATAGGCTCTAATTTTAAACCAACCATTTCTATTAAGTCAATTATGAATTTAAACACAGAAGCCTTTATTTCATCCACACTCATCCCTTCTTTGATCTCTTTCTTCCTGCACGTTGAGTTTCTCTCTGGCCATCTTCCTTCTATCTGAAAACTCATTTCACATTCATTGCAAGGCAGGTCTGCTGGCAAACCATGCCTCAATTTTCGTTTGACTGGGGGAGTCTTCATTTCTCCTTCACTTTTGAAAGACATTTTCACGCGTACAGAAGTCTGAGCTGATGGGATTTTCTCTCAACAATTTAAGTAGTTTGCTCTGCCATGTGCTCACAGGGCTGGTGGGGATGCCGCCTGCAATTCAGATCCCTGTTTCTCTGCTGATTATGTGGCTTTCCTCTGGCTGCTTTGAGGCTTGTTCCTTGGAGAAAGGGCCTAGTACTCCAGTAGAAGCTCTTAACAAAGGTTAAACTGGACCCTGATGTGAGTCAGTTTCAGTCCTTCTATAGGATGAGAGAAACATCTGGGGCTTGCACAAATCCACCCTAATAAAAGCTGAGCCCTAACATGAGTCAGAAATTATAAGATAAGACAACAATCATAGCTAGATATTTGAAACCTTTTATTAATACTCGGTAGATAGAACGAGAAAAACACCAGAAAGAATACTGAAAAAATGCAACACTGCATTCACCCACTGTGATCTAATTTTCTTTTAAAGAACCGTAACAGCCGATGGTCACAGCGTCTTCAACCATACATGTCACGCTCTCCACTTGAACTGAGCACAGAGTTGTCTTTAGTCGCGGTGTAGCTCACTTGTGACATCTCAGAGTCTCATGACAACAGGACTAAATCAGAATCATCAGTAAGATACCTAGAAAGTCCTCAAATATCTCAAAGTTATTTAAAACCTAAAAAGAGAAACCATTAGAAAATACTTGCCAAGAACTCAGGGGCAAGGAAAACACTCAGGTAACCAGGGGCCAGAACCCTCTGTTGTCTCACGGGGTCTCATTTCAAGTGTTTATATTAAAAACAACAAGAGTTGTGATAGAGTTGCTATAAATTTGCCTCTTGCAACACTAGAAAAGGGCAAAGCAAAAAATAGCAAAGCTATCAGCAGGAATCAACACACAAAATCCATTTGTCTTGTAAAACATAGGTAGAGACAAAACCAATAGGAAACAGGAAAATAGATTAAAAAGAAAAAGAAAGTTAATCAAATCAAGTGTGGTTACTGAGAAAAGACAGACTTCGTGACTGAGAACTTGTAAGTCCTCCCTCAAATCAACCTGCAGCTCAGGCACAGTGAACATTTGTCCCAGGGTTGCCAGGGCTGTGAGGTCTGGGCCCCCCAGGGGACTCAGAGTGACCTTCTCAGGCAGCACTGGACAGGACAGGTTTTCCCAGCTCGTTTCCCTAGCGAGCTAAGTGTTCTGTAGTCTCCCACTTGGCTGGAACGTTACGAGGCCACAACCTGGTTATTGTGTGGCTGTGGTCATCACAGTCACTGGCTGCTGAGCCAGGAGAAGGGCACATTTTTCACTTCTTTGAAAAGTCCACCTACACAGTGTGGACTTGGAAGCATTTTCTGACCTCCTAGGAGCACTATGTCTCCTGCTGTGGAACAGCTAAGCCGACTCTCAGAAGCCCTTTTCTGGTAAAGGAAGGACGGTGTCCTGCCTCTTGGACTTGAACTGGGACCCTCTGACTGTCCTATGTGAGGACAACCAAGGGTCCTAAGTCTGCCGATGAGTCCATCATCTGCCATCATGGGGCACGATGCCTCGAGCTGTGTCCACGAATTTATAGGGAAGACGCTGTTGAGAAGTGTTAGGCTCTACCCCTTCCAGAAGCCCCGTGCTCTTGCAGAATTTGAAGGACTCATTCTGGGTGGTGCTGGGCGCCCTTACCCCTGTGTTTCCCTGTGACTAATTCTGAGCGAAGACAGTGGTCCTTGAATCCTGAGAGAGCAGAGCCCTCACACAGTCAAAAGGGTCAAAAGTGAAAGTCCAGCCAAATCTCTAGGGAGAACACATGTGCAAATCATGCTCTTAAGTCTCTTGTATGTCAGCGATGAATAGTTTTGTAATTTCTCCTTCCAGAACGTGCGGTCGAGTCCTGTAGAGACAGACTGTCTTCCAGCATCTCCAGGGCTGTAGGCTCAGTGACAGAGGGAGAAAGCAGGGGGCTGTCACCTCCCATGTTTTAGGGGCTTGGTGGCATCTGCAATCCACACATAAATCTCCTGGATAACAAAGTTCTAATTTCGCAACTCTGCTCACATCACTTAGTACTAACTTTTCATTGTGACTAAATGTGTGAGCAGGAAGGCTGAGGAAGCACAGAACGCAAACGTGGAAGGAGGCGTCTCAGGCAGTTTCCTTTCCTCCAGAGACCGGCAGCACATGGGCCGGTGTTCTCTCTGATGAACTTCATTTTCTTAGACTTCAGGATGTCTTAGCATCCTGCAGTTCATCTTGAGAACTTTGCTGAGTTCTCTTCCTCCTCCTCAAATACCAGCAGCTGCATCCCTGGAGAAGATCCCATCTGACAACAGTGGAGGGGACCCACCAGGTGAGCCCTGCAGGGAGTGTGTGGAGCAGAGCTGGTGGCTGGCAGGTATGCACGGGCCACAGCACAACCAGGCTCTGACTCTAGAGTGGAGGGAGGGGAGACCGGCCTCTCACACGATGGATATGGCAGCCTCTACGTCTAGTCCGGTGTCCTAGCCAGGACAGGCAGCGGGCTCCTCTTCCTACACCTGAGGCCTGAGTCACAGTGCACGTGACTGCAGACTTTAAATTCACCCTCCTAGTGTTGACCAGGAGTTAACATTTACGAGTGGGCTTGCTTTCTTCCCTGGAGGAGCCCTGGATGCATGGTGGCTGCAGCGGGGCCCCGGGAACAGACAAGACGGCGATGTGAAAAATAATAAGTAATATCACATCTGAACATAAAGTTGTACTACATGGTGGTTTTCTCTCAATTTCACCAAACACGAGAGCAAATACAGATGCAACAGAAACTTCCCATTTCTGACAGTTAGATGCACCATCTTCATGTCTCCATGAGCTTCCAGATAGTGTTTTCACTCCCACCTTTGCTCACCGTGCGGGAAATTTGGGAGACGATTCGGGAAGGAGGCAGTTAGAGACAGGCAGCCTGCACCTGCTTTTTGGAATGCTCTTGTCTCTCTAGAGAGCCTGACATGTCACACCCACAGGTGCTGGAGAGGGATTTAAAGATTTAAACAGGGGGTTAGAATTTCCAAAAAATATAGAAAGCTTTTTAAATAACCTTCTCAGTGGTGGTGGTGAATTTTTCCAAGACCTTGCTGAATTTTTCTTTATTTTGTTTCCTTGACAAATTACAAATGCTAAAATATTAAATCAGCAAGATAAATTTGGCCAATTTTCCAAGCAGTTGTCTCATTTTCTAACAGGAATGTTGGATGGTGTGCGCGCATATTTGTAGATGGGTTCGGACGCTGAGTGGTAAACACTGCCCTCTGGTGGTTTGCTGAGGAAGCGCGGGGCTTCCTGCACCTTGAAGCGTCGTAACAAAGTCGTGGGCATGAAAAGACCACCTGCGCGCTATGTTTCTGGAGTGTGATGCATAAAACCCGAGGTGTGCAAAAGTCACAGAAGAATAAAGAGATGTGGCAGGAAGAAAATGGGATTACCGGTGTATTAGAAGCGGGACAGACAGTGCCTTCAGAGAGAGGTTTCTGCTCTTTGAAAAGAGCTGATCACGACAATGAAGCCTGGAAGGAGAAAAGCCAAGCCACAATGAAAAGAATTCCAGAAAAAAGATGCCACGGGCTGTGCCACAGGGAGGAACAGGAGCAAGTCCATCAAAGGGCACGTAGACAGGACTGGGCCACACCCCAGAGAGCGAGGAGGCGAATGGGAGGCGACTGGGAAAAGTGCATGTGGACAAGGCAGGGGACCAGGGGAGTGACTGAGGATGTTCACGTAAGTGACAGGTGTGCAGAGCGGACCAGGAGACGAGTGAGCTGTGACCTACCTCAGACCTCCTTCCCCACGCCCACCTGACACACTAAATGAGGAATTTCTTAGGCCATCCGGGCCACGCCTGCTGTGACATAGCTGGTGGTTAAGTCCCTCCTTACGAAGCCCGCCAGGAGGCACAGTGACACGGGAGACATGGGCCCCCACACACACCCCTCCAGCTGTGAGCTGCCTGTGTGACGTGGGGCACCCTGTCCTGGTCCTCTTGCAGGAGCCTGAGAGATGGTGAATATCCAGAAGAAGCTCTTGCTGCCGAAAGGGTTAATGCCCATCAGTGATGGCTCCTTCGGCATGATCAAGTCCTTACTGGCCAGGATGTGGGGTTGACTGCAAACATGCAAGATGATTCTAACAGAACTGAGATTGCTGACCTCCAGGAAGACAGGTCCGATGGGCCGCCTGTCTTGACAAACTGATAGAAACCATTGCAGGCTTCCCAGAACTTAAAAACATTGTTATACAATTTAGAAGGGAAAGGAAAAAAAGGTAAGGGAGAAGGCTCCCACTGTCACCTCTGGACCTTGACCTGAGGTGGTGGCCACATCATGTCACCAATTTCAGGCTCAGGAGCAGGACAGTGGTGACACCTCAGCTGCCAGCCAGGTGGGCAGGGCACCCTTCAGGGTGGAGGGCCGCACAGAGCGGGCTGGTGAGGAAGACGGGCTTCCGCGGCTGGAAAGGCTGGCAGTGCAAGACCGTGAGTCTCTGGAGCATTAATCTCCACCCTCGTTCAAGCTCTACTCCGACGCGCATGCCGTCTTTACGGATCTCTAGTCACAACAGAGAACCAGGGCTAAGCAGAAACCTGCTTTTCCGAGGCGTGAGGAACTAACCCAGGGAAAATCTACTTTCAGGAAAAGGAAAACAAAACCATAAAAACTGGCAGCTCTAAGAGAATGAAGCTAAGCCGGACTCAGGATCCAGAAACTTCCACAACCAGCACACACCCAGCGGAGATTCGTGTACTGCAGATCCCACAGGTGCAGCCAGCCAGGGGCTCCTCCACAAAGGCACCACCCACCCCACCTGCCCTCCTATGTGGTTCCAGGGTCACCATGACCTTGAAGGAGCTGCCCAGTATCCTCTATGTGTGTAACAGATCTCTCACTCTTGCAGCAAACACAGCGAGGTGCTCTCTGCCCTTTGCTCTCTGTAAGGGAGCACCTATGACCGACCCCTGACTCACAGGGTTGCAGCCTGTGCTGGTGCAGGAACAGAGCATGTTGATGAATGAACAGTAAGGGCAGGTGTCCGTCCTCCACTCCAGCAGCCTTCATCTCTTGCTCTCTGCTCCCTTCCAAGCTTCTGGGTGAGTGGCCAGCTGTCCGCACTCCACCCATCGTGTATGAACCCTGCCATTTCCTTCATCTGGAGTCTTCATTCCCACTCTCCAGCGACCCAGAAACACCTACCTCTGGGGCCAGCCTGCACCCCTTGCCAGGTTGTCCTCACAGACACCTTCCTCAAAAGGACCCAGCAGGTCACTGCCACCTTCACAGGACGCTGTGCAGCCCCAAGCACTTCCCACAGCTAGGAGATGAGAATTTCTTCCCTGTTAAGGGTGAGCTCAAGTCCCAGAGACAAGTCCCACATGCCAGAGCTCCCTCCCACCAGACCTGGCTGTGTGTGGCAGTCACCTGTCTCTAAGGACACAGGACAGGTGACCAGAAATGAAATCACAGGCAGAGCAGAATTAAATCACTTTTCCTGAACATAGCTCTCACCAACCTAAGGTCCCACCAGCCTCCACCTCTCCACGTGAAGATAGGCCTCTTGCGTCTGCCTGGTTTTCTTTTCGCCCCTGGGACCATATTTCTCCTAAAAGACCAGAGACAGGTTATAAGAGCCTGGGTGTAGCTCAGGGATGTTTCTGTCATTACTTGATGAGAGAACCCCAGGTTACAGCCACCTGAGTGCAGACCCTGGTTCTGGGTTTGCCCTCTTATAAACCGAGAGGGTCACCTCCCCAAAAATAATCTTGAGAGTCATGGGGTCCAGTGGGTGCAGAAACCTGGGTCCACCCCAAACCTCCAACATCCCATCTGAGCCCTTACATTTGCAGAGAAACTTGTGGTCCTAGGGGTGGCGGGGGGAGGAGATAATTGAATGTGCTGTTATTTCAGAGAAAATTGGGAAGTTAAGGTCCTATACAAAAAAAGAAAGAAAAGACTATGATGTGTTCTATGTGATTCTGCAGCCATTTTGCAGAAATAAGACAAAAATCTTTTTCTCCAGAAAAGTAAAGATACAGCTACCAAAACAGATTCAAAAAGATGATGCCAACCCAAGAGCACAGGCAGATTCCAGAAACTTCCATGACCGGTGTGCGCCCGGCAAAGAGCCAAACCCGAAGACCCTTCAGCTGCCGCCAGTCAGGGACTCCTCCACCAAGGCTCCAGCCGCCCCCTGCTCCGCACTCCGGCGGCCTGAAGGTCACCATGACTTTGAAGGAGCTTCTCATCCAATCTCCCACAACACACAACTTACTCATTTATTGAAAGCACTCTTAGCATAGATGGTGAGACCCTAACTCCTTGGCTATTTACCAGGCTGTGTGTGAAATAATCCGATAGACGAGGGATGCTTGTCCAGTGTTAGGAGAGAGGGGACTTCATGAGTCCCTGCTGGGCCCGCTGTCCTCCTCTCTGACCTGCTGGGAACGAGCGCCGGCCCCCACCTTCCCTCTTGGGTCAGAGGTTGGACCAGGTTGGACCCTCACCTGGTGTTTTAGGCTCTTCCTTTCTACACTCCACCCCAGCTTCTGTGGCTGCAGTTTTCTTCCAGGGAGCAGGTGCAGGGACATGGCTCCCCTGTGCGCAGCGCCTTCCTCAGCTGCCTCCTCTGCGAGCTCCCCCTTCTGTCCTGGCACACGGGATGGGAGGCAAGCAGCACCCGGCCCCTTTCTAATGGGGCCTCTGGCCAGGCTGCATCCCCTCAGGGCTGCTCAGTGGCCGCTGTGTGGCGCTGTGGGCACCCACATTGTCACCTAGGTGGTTTATTATGGGATGGATAGACCATTTTATGCCCTGACCTGACCCCACACTCCGTGGGTCCTTCTCCTGGGCTCAGCCTCCCACGACGTGGCAGGGGCTACATGGCCCACGACACATCAGGTGATAGGATGTGTGCCCCCACTGCAGCCCTGCCAGTGTTCCCTGCAAAACTCGGGGTCTGCCCACAATGGCACTTGGACCCGCTGCTGAGGAAAAGGAGAGGGCAGCGTCAGTAGACAGTGGGGAGATGCTCGGGAGCACTGCACTGCTGCAAACACCGCCCGGCAGAGTGTGGCAGGCGTCGAAGGCTGCTGCCCAGTAGAGGCCTTGAGTTAAGTGCCTCGGACATGCTCAGGGTTTTGTTGATTCACGTGCCCTGCAATTGGCAAAAGAGACACATTCAAGGCCAGCAGGCCACGTGGGTCAGCTCATGGCCCTGGAGGCAGCAGTCCCATTAACCTGCCCAAAGGCTGACACTTCCCCATGGTGATCTTACGAGGTCCCGGGAAGCTGTCTCATTCCCATCAGACACCCAACAATGTCCGCTGATCAAAGGTCACTTGACTGTGGCATTAGAGCCTAGTTCAGGTTGTCCTGAAACACTGAACCTGACACCTGGCGGGCACATGCTGAGCCCAGAGGAACAGAGGAGGCACTTGTGTGGTCTGTTTTGACTGGGGTCAGCGTGCGGCCGCCTGGCCAGGAGTGGGTCGGCAGGTCTGTGAGAACACAGCGCCCCACCCATAGCCTCACTGACAGGGACCTGTGAGTCAGCAAGCGAGCGCTCAAAACTGCGGCAAGACTGCTGGCTGTCAGTTGCTGGAAAGGGGTTAACAAAACGATAAATGATGTGGGACATGCCCTGCCCTACCCAGGTGCTGGTGCCTGAGGGCTGAGACCTGAGGATCCAGCTTCGAGAGGAGATGGACAGGGTGAAGTGGTGAAGTGTGGCCCTGGAAACATAAACTGAGCAGACCATTCAGGTGGATGAGGTGAGCTTCCTGGGCTGAGGAGCAGGTAACAGAATCCCCGTACTGGCACACACAGCAGTGACATGTAGTTAGTGAGGCGCTGCTGATAGCTTCAGACACCTCTATCGTGGACGGGCAGGAATTTCTACTGGGGATAACTCCAGCCTTTCCTGATGAATTGGCAGAGGCTGGTTTGCAGTAGAAGCTCAACCAGAAACCCAGAGACCACAGAGCTCTCTGAGCTAGTGGGGGACATCTGCAGAGCGGAGCCATTGTCCCAGGGCCCGAGCTGTGAGCGACTGGGGACCTGAGCACCCACTCTCATCTCAGAGAAAAGTGCAGAGTGCCGGTCCTCTGTGTGTGCAAGTGTGAGTGAGAAAGTGAACGTGAGTGTGAGCGAGGGAATGAGCGATTGCTCTGGCATTGCAAACGCTACCCAGAAAAAAGGCGCAAACGTACTTTGTTTCAGAAAAGGAAAGACACTGCCACCAAAACCGACGACACTCCCAAGAGGACAAAGACGCCCCCAGAGCAGCAGTGTGCAGTGGACCCCGGCTCCAGCACACGCCTGCCCCACAACCCCCAGCCCTGTCTGGCAGCCCCTCCATCAAGGCAGTGTCTTCCCTTTCACTCTCCTCCCAAGCACAGCATCTGATGGCCAGGCTCGGATGGCCCACTGGTCCATCAGGGCCCCTGAGGTCGGTTAGATTCGACTCCATGGCATGTACACAGTGTGAGCTCCTGAGACGGATCCCAGCTGCTATCTCACACAGTTCAGGGCGGGAGGGAAGGACGCAGGGTGAAGGGTGAGGGTGTCCATTTACACACTTTCCTGAGTGTGTGCACCCTCCTGACTCCTCGCGATCAGCGTGCCCACCCTCCACACGCCTCCCGGTCAGCGTGCTCCTGGATCACACTCCAATATTGATTTCTACATCCTGGATCCTGACCACACCTGGTGGCTGTGTCCTTTTCTGGTATCAAATCCTCTCTCTCTGGTTGAATCCCCAGAGGCCCGCACCCCCATCCTGGGTGGCACTCATTGATACTCCCTCCTCGTGGGCCCCGGGATCCCTCATCACCACTGTAACAAACCGTGACGCTCCCACTCCCCAACACACCAGGTGACCTGCTCTTCCCAGGGAGCACCAGATGGGGTGGAAGCGAGTACACAGCCACCTTTCCTCTGCCCGATCCGCACCAGGCTGAAACGGACAGGGGCCGCCTGACAGAGGGGGCGGGGAGCAGAGAGCAGCTCCACGTCACTACACGGGCCCCAGTGCTCACCTGGCCCCGAGCTGCCCTCACCAGGACTGACCAGCACCTCACAACCCGGTTTCCTCAACTAGTGTTTCGTCGCATGTGTGGTGTGACTTCCAAGAACTCACAGGCTCTGCTGCTGTTTGGGGCATGAAAGTGGCACCTGTCCACTGGTCATCGCTGGGCTGTGCGTGGTGTCTCGAGGGCTGACCTACCCATCTCTACGAGGACGTGGCACCCAGGGACCGCTCAAGAGGGTGTGTCCTTTCCTACTGGACTGGACACCATCCCGACGCTGCTGCCCAGACGGGTGACACCACCTCTCTGAGGATTGTCTGCTCTGGAACCTCCAGGGCCCCACAGGCTCTTCTGGGCCCACCCTGAGCCCCGCCATGGGGCCAGGCCTCTGCGAGGCCACAGACAGTCTGACCGTTGCCCACATGAGACACAGTTCGAATACTGAGTGGGTGTGTGGACATGAAATCCATTGAGAGCAATTTGGCACCGGCGTGCAGTCCAGGCTCCGCTCCCAGAGGCTGGTGTCTGGGTGGCTGGACCACATAACAGGCCACCACATCCCTGCGCAATCTCTCCCACACCCTTCCCTCAACACCCGCGTTAAAGGGCACATTCTAATACCAGACCTAAAATCTCTGGCTCATGAAGCCGCTTATGGGCGTTTCCAGGCTTTCATCAGTGCACACAGCGAAGGCCCACGCCAAGCCCCTGGGATGTGCATGTCTGTGGGGTCAGGAGCACTCAGAGCCAAGCCCTGAGGCCGTCTGACCCACTGAGTGACGCAGGACCCCAGGAGAGATGGGGGCGTCTTCCTTCAGGGTCAGGATGGGAGCAGGTGGCAGATGGGCTTCCCAAGAGTGAGGGCAGAGCCAGAGCAGTTGCGGCTGGCCTGGCGGGTGAAGGCCCAGGCGGCCCACTTCGCCATGGATGTGCTTTCTTCACACCCAGGAGCCCTGATGCACCCACAGGCTGACCTCAGGGCCCCAGAGCCACAGTGTGTTCTGTCCCGACAACTAACTCCAGTCGCCCAAGGTTGGAGGGTTGGCGGCGTGTCTGTTATCCCGGGGACTCAGAGAGGACCAGGAGGGCCTGATGCTCCTGTAGTCCCTCCTGCCCTTCACATCAGTGGTGGCTCTATTAGAAAGGGAGATTGAAGCAAAACGCTGGCTGCCTCTGATTCGGGAAACATGAATCAGAAAAAAGAGCACATCTCTCTCTCTCTTCAGGTAAAGGAGGAAGTAGTCCCTAAAACTGATGACACCTGATGAAGCTGCACTACAGGGGACAGACCCAGCTTCTAGAAGCTTCTATGACCAGCATGGGAACCACTGCATGCCCTTCCCAGACACCTGACAGGCCAGCAGCAGCCCCAGCCCGTACATCCCTGGTCAAGGTGCCACCTCCTCCCCAACCTTCCTGGCTCAGACCCACTTAAGTCACTGTTTCATCAGCTATGTCCTTTGCCCTGACTGCATCCAGCTCTCCTCATGCCCCTCTGCATGGTGCCTGTGCCCAGCAGGCAGGGCCCCCGGCATAGGCTCCGTCTTGTTGGCGGACCCTGCACGTCCCTCAGAAGTTTCCAGAGTCAGCTCAGGATGTACACGGGAGAGTCAACGAGACATCGGTAGTTCTCTCCTTTTCGTGTTTTATTATGTAAACAATCTCATGAAAAGGCAGGTACATGGATGATGTATTGATGTGACTTGGAAGTTCCTTTCTGCCCAATGTCCCATTTGGGGAGCAGTCCTTCTCATGCATCTTTAGCTGAATACAGGTGACCCAGGTTGGATCACATTGCAGATATTTTGACATAATCCAAATGTGTATTGAATGTACCTTGAACTGCTGCTCACGCTAACCAATACAGATTTAAACCATTACTCTAAGATGCTAGAAAAATGCTGTTGTCTCATAAATTGGGAATTGTTTGCTCCACACTGCTGCTCTGCAGTGAGCAGTGAGGATGCTGTCCAACACGTTCTTCTGTGACCCTCAAGGGGACAGTGTCATCCTTGAGCCTTGTGCCCCTCCAAGGACCTTCATTTGATACTCTTTTGTCCATTCCTTTGCTCTGGGTTAAAATTGGCCACGTTGTAGAGCAGTCAGGGCCATGACCCATGGGGGGACCTGGTGACCCCAGGTCCAACCTCAGGGAACAGACTGGCCTGTGTCCAGGTGCTGGTGCTGGGACCCGCAGCTTCTTTCAGGTCAGCATGCACCCCACCTACAAAGTGCTCCCCAAAACTCAGAAATGGAGCCGGTGCTGGGTGAGGGGCTCCAGGGAAGGCCCCACCCCAGCTGTGCCCCACAGACTCTATGCATGTCCCCAGTTTCAAAAGCTGGAGCTCAGGCTCCCATAAGAACAGACTCTAGGAGCTCCCCAGAGGTGCAGGGACATGCATGCATCACAGAAGATGCCCTAGGACACACGTGATCTGTGGCTGCAGACACCCACCAGTACTCATTGTCCCCAGACGTGAAATGCATGGGGAGGCCAGACTGGGGCTCCAGGACAAGCAGGCACGCAGAGCAGTGTGTGCCGGCTTCATCAGCCCACGACCCTGGAGAGCATCCTCCCAGGAAGGAGGAGGCACCCACATGGTGGAAGGATGGGCGAGTGTCCTTCATCAGCGAGGCTGTCCCTAATGGAGAGTAGCTCTGCAGGCCTCATCAGGTGTGTCCTGTGTCCTCTGCTTGTCCAAATGGCGGCTCCCCATGGTGTCCAAGAAGCTTGTTTTACAGAAGCTGCCTCTGCTGCTCTTAAAGAAGACTCAGCAGGACAGCTCCCCATTGGGGGGTTCACATCGGGGGCCCTCCACATCAGGGGGTTCTTGGATTAGCCAGTGTCTGTCAGACCCTTTCCAGCAGCCCTGCCCTCTTAGAAAGGGGCTTGCTGGTCTAGGTCTGTGGGCTGACGTGTGCTGGGACATTCCAGAAGAAGTGATGGCTCTGACTGGAGCTGCATCTCAGTGTGGGACGTGGAGATGCTCTGTTCACCCTCAACCCTTTGCATCCGCAGAGGCGGATGAGCTCTTCCTCTGAGAAATTCTTTTCCTCTCAAGTTAATTAAAGAATTTTTCCCCAAATTCATTAGGCAATGGAGAAACAACATGACAGTACTGTTTCTGTCATCTCCACCTCTCCCATTAGCTACATCACAGCACATTAGAGAACCTCACTCTTCTTCGTGCGGGGCGGCTGGGGAGTGACTGGCTCCCTTCTCACGTGTTTGCTGTGTGCCTCACACAGAAACCAAGATGAAGACTGTGACCTGAGATCCTTGCAGGGAAGAGGGGTCCAAATAAACCCCAAAGAAGTGACGGTGCCAGAAGTCACTGAAGCATTTGCATACGAGGCCGGAGGAGGAGAACAGTGGATGCTTCCTGCCACGGCGGCAACTGAGAGCTGGGTCTTCCAAGTGAAGGTTTTCCGGGTCACTCTGAAGGAGAAATTCGTCCCGAAGAGCGTCATCACCATAGCAAATTACGTTGGCCGCGGGGCCTTCCTGAAGGTATGCAAAGCCTCCTGCATGTCTGTCCTGGCTGACCGGAAGATGCAGGCCTCACACAGTCTGATTAAAATGGCAGCTGAAACTCGCAAAATCGTCCATCTTTCTGCACAAGAGCCAGGGACGTTGGTGGGCGGGATGTGCACAAATAAGCCTGTGCCACCAGCGGATGTTCCTCTGCAACCCAAAATTTGGAGTTCCAGCTGATTAAACACAACAACTCAAGGACCCCTGCTCAGAGGCAGTTGGCTGGTTTCCCGCTTCAGGGTATGAGACGGCTCCTCCCTCCACAGTCCTCTTCCCAAAGAAACACCGCTGACTTCTTACAGATTCCCCCACATTTGGCATTCTGTTCAGCAATGATGGTCCATTCTGTCACTGGGTGCAGGGCAATGCAGAATTGTAACATCCTGGAGTTTTGTGCCTCTGTCTCAGAGGCAGCCTAACCCAGCCATGAATGGAGAATGGACTTGGATTCTAGGTGTGATCCAAGTGAGGAATCTGCGTCCACCCTACACACAGCCATGAGCTGAGGCTCCTCACCTACAGGCATCTCTTACTTTCAGCCATCAGACATGGCTCGGTGGGGGCAGAAGAGGAGCCCCAGGTATGACAGCCTGTGAGTTGGCTTACACAAAAGATGATTAGCATCAAACTCAGGAAGGACCTCTGACCATCCCCTGGCTCCAGGAAAGAAGCCGTCACCAGGTGTGGCCCCACTCCAAGCGGCTGAGCCCCCTCGTGGTCCTGCAAACAGGTGTTTACTGTGAGATCCGTTCATCATCCGGTCTGGTCCTGTCCTGTCCTATCGCACCTCGAGAAACAGGCGCTTTCCTAGGTAGAAGCAGAAGTGAGGAAAGCAGTCGATCTTTCTAGAAGAACCTGGCTAGACCGAGGACTCAAAAGAAGACAGATGCCTGAGCACTGTGACCTGGGCCAGCTCACACCACCTGGAAGAAACAAGCTTCCCTGACCCCTTGCTCTTCTCAGAGGTGTGGAGATCTGACCCAGGTCTCAGAAGAGGGGTGTGCATTCTCTTTTACAGAGAACTGCGAGGAACAAATGCATTCACTATGAAATACAAGATGCACAGGGATCATGGAAGTCTTCGTGTCCAGGTGACTGGCTGGAGTCAGTTGTGAGGCAGGAGGTAAACTCAGACGCAGCTGCTGTGAGCTGGGGCTGAGTCTGGAGAGGAGGCGGCTGAGACCCGTCACCCATAGTTTGCTGATGGTGGGCGCCTTTGGGGAATGTCAAAGTGCAGCCTGAACACGGCGAGACGCCCGCCCAGACAGCAGGAACAAGGTGTTGCCGCCTGGCCTCGGCACTGCGAGCCTGAAAGTCGATGTTTTCCATCGACAGAGAGGGAGGCTCACGGCCGCACTGAGCACGCGACACCACAGGACAGGCGCGGCTGCAGGAGACTGGGTTCGGGCTCGTGAGGTCGTTCCCGAGAGCCTGGGCTGGGGCTGCTGGTGGGCTCGTGATCTCGGCCCTCATCCGTAAAGAGGGCTCTTCTCTCGCAGGGGACAGCTGGCGCTCGGGCCAGACCAAACCACCCGGGGGCCCTGCTTCTTCCTCCCATCTCTTCCTGCCCACTTGCCTACTCTTCACTCCTGCTTGTACCTTTCCTTTATGTATACATTTGACATCCTTTATTAAGCTATTTTTTCCAGTGAGTAGGATGCTATGGGTGATTTTATATCTCAAAAATTTATAATCTGGAAAAAATATATTTTTCCCTAAAAGAATGCGTCACAAGAGTCTAATTCACTGGTGAGTTACTTGGAAGTAATAATCTGAGGTCCGAAAATCCGGTGGGCACATGGGTCCCAAACAAAATGTAATTTACATTTAGGTGTCCTCTTGGCAGAAGGATCTGGTAAGAATAGGCAGCTGGGCAGGCTGTGTCCCGACTCAGAGACACCGCTGAAGCCAGGACCCCATCGCCCTGGAGGAGAGGAAATAGTGGATTTGTCCCAGAACCGCTCTGGGAGCACTGGTGACCCTGGTCTGGGTACAAGATGACCCCAAAATGGGGGCACATGGTGACCATCTGCCAAGTAAGGTCTCTGCCAGTGTTTGCCATCTTCATAAAAGATGCATAAGCCCCAAGGAGTCCTTCACTCATTTGTCCATATTTGTTCACTTCAGGTTTTTCTCAGTAAGAGGACTTGGAAACGGGTCATTTCTCATCTCTTACATGTACAGTGAAGAGCAGGCATAATGACAGTCAGTGTGAACTCATCTGCAGGCTAACATCTGTCCTCACCTGTCTCAGGCCGAGCCTGGGGCTGACTGACCTGCAGGTCTAGTGGCCAGACCACAGGCGTCACTGTCTGTGCAGCTGCTCTGATGCTGGTCGGTCTGCAGCTTCCTCCCGACCTGAGAGCAAAGGTTTTGTCTGTGATCTTGTCCCCACAGGGCTCAGTCTCAGCCCCCATGGAGAGCGGGGCAGAGCCTGGGTCTGGCTGCTGAGGGGCTAGGGGTTGACTCCTTCTGGGTCCCAGCAGGACCCAGTCCTGTCCCTCCGTGGCTCTGGCACCCGTATGAGCGGTGACCGCTCAGGGCATGCCCATTCCTCGGTCAGGTTCAGGGTGAGCAAAGCCCAGGATTGTGACGTTCCATGGAGAATTGAAATGAGAACCACGTCTACTTCAAGAATTAGCCTGAGAAACCATGGACTATGGGCTAAGGGAAGATCGTATCTTATTCTTTGTAATTACAGAAAATGGAAATAATTCAAGTATCCAAAATAAGGATTTAGTTACCAAAATATAATGCACTGACACAATACAATATGATGAAAATATTTAAAAAGGCTTAGAGTAATAATAGGGAAAGATTCCAAACAGATCATAGTGTTTTTCTGTGATAAATAACTATATCACATGAAAATACATTAGAGATATTTGCCATATCAAATATGGTTTTCTCCAGGGGATTAGAGGTAATCTCCTCTTTGTGCTTTTCCAAATTCTCAGAAATAAGAGAGGAGGGTGTTTTTAAAGTAAATGCTGCTTTAAGGAACAACTTGCTGCCCAGAGACAGAGGGACAGAGAGACAAAGTACAGGGATGGGACAGGGGACAGGAGGAGAGAAGACAAGTCAGAGGTCAGAGGTGTGTAGGTCTGAGTGAGCACTGCAGGTCTCTCTGGAGACATGGCCCTGTGGACCAGGTACATTCTGACCACTGGAGGCCCCGGGGTGGAGGCCAGGGATGCAAGCACTGTGCACGCCCAGCTTTCAGGCTACACGGCTAAGAGGCACGTGACTCTCGACTCCGGGACTTGGAGCTGCGTTGGATTCTGTGCAGATCCCCTGATGCTGCTCGCCTCTCACGTCCTGGCCTTGGTCCTTGCAAAGAACAGATCCCAGGAGGGGCTCTCAGCCGGAGGTCAGCCGTGGTGCAGAGGGTCGTCCCCTGTCCAACCCTTGCGGCCCTGAGGTGGCACCTGAGCTTGCGGGTGGCCGTCCCTGTGTGGTGACATCCTTGCTTTCCCTTCTCCTTCCCTCTCATGGGAGACTCCAACGACAGCCCCCTGTGCTCCACAGGCAGAGAGGGGGGACCCACAGCTTCTCCATGGAGCCCAGATCCACCAACACTCCTGCAGGTGAGACAAGGAGTAGGACTCAGGGGAAGAGGCCAGGCGGTGACTGCAGGGAACCCAAGGCCTTGCCTTGTCGTGCAGGGGACAGGAGAGACTGGGTGCTGTGGCCCTGACTTCACCTCTGGGAGCTGCGGGCTCCGGGCTCATTTCCGCCTCACGTCTCTTCGGCATGAGATGCGTCCCTCATTTACTTTTGTATCCTCATCAACTGGGAAAAGCTAAATAGACACATTAAATATCCTTTTATCTCTGGAAAAAAATTAAATTATCTTAAGTCAAAACCCGCCCTGGGGTGCACATTCACAGGTGCACGCACACACGCTCACACACACACACACGACACACACCTGCATGCACATGCTCCCTGCACGCCCATCCACAAGCTGTGCTGGGGCATGTGGTCGTGGATGCCTCAGAGATGTGGGTGCAGGAGACGCCAAGACTGTTTCTTACGAGTCCCCTCACTGGGAACAAACTTCATTGACTTTCTTGGGTACAGTGCTGCCAGTCAGTGCCGGTTCCAACCTGGTTCCCAGCTCTGTCATTTGCCCAAGACTGGATGATAAAATCACAGGCTCATTAACACGTGAAATGGAAGAAAGACTGCAGCAGGGAATGTAGCCTGACAGAGAACAAACTTTGGTTGGAGAATACAGGCACCGCAGCTCCCCCTCCGCCGGATTCCCAGCACGCAGCTGCCGCCGCCAGGAGCCCACCACGGGTACTGCCCGGCCGGCGTCCAGGACAGGCCCCAGACGTCCTCGCCAAGCGCATCTGTTACCAGGACACACCCACACCAGCGACAGCCTCGTCCACCCATCACAGCTAAGGTTCCTGAACACTACTCAGCCTCACATCTCCGCTCTTCCTTTTTGGAAGCACCCTGTGCAGTCTCCTGCCAGTTTGCAAGAGTCAGAGCTGAGAGGTGCGGCATCCAGTGAGCAGATGCGGGTGCTTGATGGGAAGCTTGTCGGTGGACGGAGGCTCAGGCAGCCCTGCCCCGTGGCCCCCATCTCCTACCCCTGCTACCCAGAATAAGACAGCGGGATGGAGGGATGTGGAAGCGGGATCCTGGGTCCCAGATGTCAGTGCAAAACAGATGACATGTCCGTTTCAGCCACTGTTTTTCATTTTTGTTCATTTGAGCCTCTGTTACTTTCTGCTCAATGGAAATCGATTTCTGTCGGTCATGGGAAGGTCGTTCTTTAACCTGGCAGTGCACCCACGCTCCAGCTTCCTCCCAGCCACGTGTAACAGGCAGGACTGAAGTTTTAAAGTGTATGTTGATAAAAAGACCAATCTCACCTCTAGATTTAAATATGAGACATCAAGTCACATAAATTCTCTTCCCTAAAAAATCCATTTTCTAAAGCTCTTCTTTCATGTCAGAAATACGCTCATGGACAGTGACCCACACACGCTCACCACTGCGGCAAGAGGAGCCCTCCAGCCCCTGCACATGGGCAGAGCAGATGGGATGGAGGGATGGGGGGATGCAAGAGGGATGGAGGGATGCAGGGGAGGGAGGGAGGGATGCAGGGGGGGGGGGGGGGGCAGGAGGATGGAGGGATGCAGGAGAGGGATGGAGGGATGCAGGGGAGGAATGGAGGGGGTGCAGGGGGATGGAGGGATGCAGGAGAGGGATGGAGGGGAGGGATGGAGGGATGCAGGGGACAGAGAAAGGGGAGGGACAGAGGGGAGGGAGACAAGGGGGAGAGGGAAGGAGGGGTGCACCTTCCACAGGACTCCTCCAACACCACAGCCAGGCCAACTTCTCCCACAGCCCCAGAACCTTCGATCCTGGGAACACCAGGCCTCCCCACCAGGCAGGAACAATAGAGGCCTGAGTTCTCTGCTGAAAGAAAAATTTGCAAAGCTTCGTCACAGTCAACTCAAGAGGAAATCTCACTCAGGCTTCAGGATGCTGTGGATGGAAAATAACACAGACACTAGACAGTGGCGAGAAGGCCATGTTTTCCTTTCACCCTCAACCCAATGCTGGTATTTTCTTTAATAGCCAGACAGGTGTCTTCCAGACACCAAGACTCCTCGCACTTATTGCTGCTGAAGAACTATGTCCAACAGCAGAAGTGCTGTCCCTGCCCCCTCTCGAGGACCAAGGGCACACAGGAGGTGCAGGCACCACCCAGGGGACAGACTTCAATGGTCACTTTCACTTTGAGCCTTTCCATGCCTAGCACTGAGAGCCACACACGTGTTGGCAAAGCCAAGGAGCCAGCAAGCCACCTGCCAGCGGTTTGTTTCTACGGAGCAAACGTCAGGCATGTGATTAAGAAGTGCTTCTGTTTGCGCCAGAGTTCCAGGTACGAAATGTTTGCTTCCAGTCACTCTGATGAGAAAAGACAACACAGCCAGCCAGGCCCGGCGGCCTGTGACCCTGCAGGGCCAGAGTCCTCTCCTCCCAATGCCCAGAATTCAGGAGAGGGAGGTGCTGGATCCTACACATCACAGTTTCGTAAGGCCCCTCCCTGTACCTGGGCGTGGGTGGCGATGGCCTGGGGAGGCCCTGGCACCTTGTGACACAGCTCCTGTGACATATTCATTACTAGGTCTCGAGGTTCAAAAGCAAAAAGTAGATGAATAAAGCAGTCAATGGGAGGAGACTTGTCATGAGATGATGCACTAGTTACGTACCATTTACACACTAATAATGTACTAGTTATATGCTGGTTACACACTAGTGATGTACTAGGATGCACTAGTTACGTACTAGCTGTGATCTAGCATAAGCACACCACCAGCCAGCCCGGCCCGGCTCCAGGACCTGTCCTGCGAGGGAGGCTCTGGAGTAGGGCCGCCTTCCTGGGAGGAGCTGGCTGTTGCAAGCTTCCCTCGGTCAAGAAAGCGACAGCAGCTTGGCATGAGGCCTAATAATTGACATTAAGCACAAGGCGAGAGAGAACCAGAAGAGATGGTGGCTGCAGAACACAGAGCTATTCCCTCTAAACAGTTAATGTGATGTGATGTGACTTTCACCTCAATTGAATAAGAGACTTGCTGCCAAATGTTTGGACAGAAAGGCTGCATCTGGAAGCGATTTACTTGGACTTTAAGAAAATGCAGCATCCCTAGATTTCATAACGGAGGACTTCTAAAGTGAGGATCAAGGGAAATTATAAATATTGATCCTAAAGAAGAATTTCTTAAAAGGAGACAGCTAACATAGAAAAGGAAGTATAAGATGAAAATAAGCAGGATAACGGCAAATCCAGCACGCCAGCAATCTTACACAGAAACCAACGTGCCAGTTTAAAGAGAACAGCAGGTTGGCTTATCCCAGTGAACCCTCGTCTGCTTCCAGAAGACAGACCTGAAGCAAGAAAACACTGGAAGGAAAGAGTGGGAGGCAATGCCTCAGTCAAATACTCACCGACAGACAGCAGTGAGGCTGTATCAGTGTCAGTCAGAGAAGAATTTAAGACATGGGCATCAGTAAAGACAGTCTCTAGATAATGTTTAAAAATGAAAGTTGCACATTTGCAACAGAACTGAGGTTCCAAAAGGGAATGGGGCAGGCGGGGGCAAATGGCAGCAGAGCCCATGGAACACTGGGGAAGAGCACCGGGTGATGTGGTGCAGGATGTGCTGGCGTTTATCTGAGGAATGGAGAACCTTTACGTGTGAGATTATTTTAATGTGTAGAATAAGTAACCACGATAAAAACGTGTGTGTGTACGAAGAAAATTAAAGTCACAGAGCCATGTGGCCATTCCAAACATGTGCACGTGTTATTAATAGACTCAATAGGAATAGATAAAAACTGATGGACCTGCGGAGAAAACAGACAAGTCACCATGACACCTGGGGAGTCTAACACTCTTCTTTCAATGAATTATGGTTGAAGCAGCCAAAGAAATCAGCAAAAGCATAGAAGAGTTGAGTGACACAATTAATAACTAACATCTGATGGACATCTAGAAACAGTCATTCAATAGGACTATAAAAGACGTGTCAACAAATTTTAAAGAACAGTGTGACAGGAGTCTAATCAGTTCCCCAAACTCTAAGAGTTTCACTGTGATGGTGGGAAAACTGAGCTTTAATCTTAAATGAGCAGAATTAAATTTTCTGTCAGCAAACACACTACCAGCCAACAAAAATTAGGATGTGTGATGATCTTAAATGGTGAAGCATTCTCTCTCCCTGAGTTGTGCAGTGAATCTATTTGTGGGAACTTTTTAATTAACTAATGTGTCTAACCCTGGCGTCTCTAACCTGTCTTACTTCATGATACTCTGTTCCCCAGCCCTCGGGTTTCTGCTCCAGCAGGATTAAAACACTTCTCAGTGTAGACTAGTGCATAAGACATCAGGAGAGCATGTCCAGAGTCCCTCCACCTCAGCCAGCCTGCGCCCTCTGCCCTCAGCTCGCATGATGTCCCCTGTGAGGGCCTCACCCTCTGTGAGGGCTGTGTCCCTCTGTAGCAGGAAGTCTCAGCAGGCTCGCCGCTCACCCTCTGGGACAGAAGCCACTCCCCACAGAAGCTGTGACTGCTGCTCCTAGTGCGGATCGGCAGCTGGTTCCAGAGCTTTCTCTCAGCTTCCTGCTGGCCTTCCCTGGGATGAGCGTGGGGTCAAAGCTTCAGGGACCCTGTGTCAGGAGGTCAGGAAGCTCTCAGGAAGGTTCCAGATGTGCAGTGCTGTGGCCCCAGAAATGAGAGCTGGCCTGGTGGGTTCTGGGCTCCACACAGAGGAGGCCCAGCCTTCCATCCCTTCAGACGAGCCTAGATGGTACCCTGAGCTGGCCATCTCCACACTCATGGGCTGGGGAAGTGAAAGCCGAGAGCTCTTCCTTTCCTTGTTCCCAACTTCCAGGGACAGCGGTGCTTCTGGGTTAGGCCCAGCCTCAATGGATGGCTGAGAAAGGTCTTCTCACCCCCAGACCTACCGATCCAGACAGCCTGCACTCAGCATTGTCCTGTCTGCCCTGGGCCATGTCCTGCGGCATTGACTGGCGCTCAGGCTGTAGGTTTGGTGAATTGGGGATTCAGGAAGTGCTGGGGAGCCTCAGACACAGGTCGGGGTGTCTGGAGAGATCCTAGGGTGGATACAGGAGGCCTGGAAGGTGGACGGTCTCTGGGTCAAGCCACTACAGAGCCTCAGCCCCTGGGCCCCACCCCAGCAGACATGCACCGCAGGCTCTGGGCACAAGCAGACTTCCTGACCCACTGGGGGATGGCAGGGCAGTAAAGTTGGTCTTTCTTAAGGAAGTCAGTCACTAGACATCAGTTAGTAGTCAGTGGGTCTGTTCTCGCCACAGCAGCCTCAGGCCCTCCTCTGTCCCAGAGGCTGTGCAGAAGTCAGAGGGTGCCTTCCCTCCCCATGTCGCCAGAAACAGACCTGGGCACCAGCCAGGCAGGCTGGGCAGGAGTTGGCGCAGAGCAGAGGTTCGGCCAATCGGAGACTCGGGAGGCCCACAGCCAGGGACTCTGAAGAGGGCATCTCACAGCCACGGAGATGCTGAGTTACTCCCAGAAAGAAGGGCATCACTTAGCATTTCCGTGTCCTCCTGACACTCCGCTCAGCGCCTCCCTCACGCCGGCGTGCAGGCTCCAGCGGCAGCTGAGGGCGTCGAGAGCACGCATGGAGAGCACCTGTCACCTCACCGGCAGCCCTGATGTCAGGCTGTCAGCAGCAAAGGCCCAGGTGGGGTGTGTGAGGCACAAACTTTGTCCAGATGCACAACTCCATCGCCCCCGTCCCAGAAGCGCTGCCATCCAGGTGTAACAGAAGCCCTGCACACGCTTCTACACACACGGACACAGCTGCCAGAGCCCCGGGGATACAGCACAGTGGAAGGCGGGACGGCTACTCTGGCGGGAGCAGCATGGGATTCCAGCCAGGACCTTGGGTGGGGCCTGCGGTCAAGCGGGACCATGTCCTGGGTGCTGCTCCGTGCGGGCGACAGTGCTCAGTGGGTGTTGGTCCTGAGCAGGCCGCACGCGGGCAGGTTTCCAGTGGTTCAAACTCCACTCCTGGTGGCCTGCAGTCATGACATAGCACCACATCCCGGTCTCAGGAAGCCAAGCACCTAGCCCTGGCCACCCATCCCTGCACCCGACGTGGGATGTGCGGGAACAGCCAGCAGGCCCCAAGACAGGCTCTGGACTGAGGCTGTCCCCTGACCAGTCAAAGGGGACCCACCCACAACAATCTGCTCTATTTCTGTCCCTGCCGGGGGCCCCAGGGATTGATCTGGAAGGTGTGGCCAGAGGGTCCTCTCCAATCCAGGTTTATGGGACAAAGATGAAGCCACCGCGTCTCAGAACTGGCCGAGTGGATCTGCTTGGCTCCGGACACTTGCTAAGATTTCCTAGGGAGGGTGTCTGAGTTCACCTCGTCTCAGAACAGACATGAGGCTCAGCAAAGCCTGGTCAGTCCCCGGGCCCCAGGGCAGCAGCTCTTTATGTCCCTGTGTGGGGCTCAGAAAGTCAGGTGGGCTCCTGAGTGTGTGCCCATGTGTGACCGACATCCTCGAAGGCATGAACGCATGTACACATACGCAGAGGCTCACGTGTGTGCTCATGCACATATACATGGATGCACACGTGTGTGCTTGACTGACAGCCATGTGTGTGCACGCGTGCACATACACCACCACCAACCTCGTGTGCACGCATGCTCACGCATCTGCACGCATACGTGTATGCACCGACGCACACTCAGGGGCACCTGGGCGCACAGTGCACACACGTAGACACACATGAGCATACCCCTCAGTCACCTCCACTTTGAAAACAGTTCCATTTTGCCACCACCGGGCTCCCAAGACTTGTGGACCTGTCTGTCCTCATGTGACTGCTGCGTCCTGCTAACTGCATCACTTATTCATTGTTCTTTCATTTCTAAAGGAAGTCAGTTCAGCCTTCTGAGATCTGCACTCCACTCTCTGCAGCTGGAGAGACAGCTAGCCTGTACCCATGCATCAGGGACAAGCGATGAGTGCAGACAGACTGGCCCCAAGTGACCAGGGCCCAGGGGTCAGGCAAGCCTGCTGAGCAGATGGTCAGTTTCTTGCGGACCCACTATTCAGGGACCAAGCCCCTGTGCTCCAAAGTCCCTGTTCCCTTACCTCGGCTGTCCTCTCAGCTGACTGGGGTCCTGCCTAGGTGGTCCCCGATCTGTGGACTCTCTCAAAGACCCAGCACTGAACTCGGATTCTCAGACACCACACCCTCACAGAGGGTCTGCCTGCTGGACACAGGCCCCAGGTGACACTGGCCTGCATCCGTGCTTTCCGCTGGGCAGAGCCGTGCCCGCCCCCTCCATCTCTGCCCCCTCTCCACACACGCCCGTGTCTTCGTGAGCGTGCACCCGTAGCGTGGATGGGCTGGGTCAGATAAACAAAAAACACGTGGACTATACTGCAGAGAACGCAGGTATCTCTCACGAGATCACGCATAGAGCCTGCGGCACCTATACTCATGTTAGCATCGCGGACGCAGATTTGACATTACCGTCCCCCCAATAACTTCCATGTTTCTGCATTTTTCCTCTTTCTCATTCACTGAAAATGTGGAGCCTAATATAATCGACAGCTTTGCTATTTGTTTTACAATGCTCTGGCGATAATTTCAAAATCACATCAGCAATGAGACTACTAAGTGAAGTCTAAGATCTCCGAGTTGTTTTGTCCTTAGAAAATGTGCCACCAGGAGTCCTGTATGCAAAGCACACTTGAAATAACAACGATAATAATTCTGCTCGCTGTGTGGTTGGTGTAACTAATTACCCAGCAGCTCGGGTACTGGGCTGTGGTTTTAGTGGGGAGACTGACACGTAGCTGCCTGTCACCCACCTCCTTCTAACTGCCCGGTCTCTGCGCCAAAGCTGCACATCCCCTCCCGCCCCGCACTCATCAACAGACCCCTTCAAGTTAAAGCTCCTGTAATGTTCTGCTCACAGGCAAGGTACACACTGCAAAATGCTCAGCACAGCGAGCCCAGCTAACACCCATCTCCACAGTTACAGTGCTTTTCTTGTGATAAGATTGCACAGCCACTCTGGACGCGCCACAGCACAGGCCGCGCCGCCGCCAGGGCGCAACCCAGTCTGCACCAGGAGAGGGTGGGGCCCACAGGGAGGTTGGACGGGACCAAGGGTTCATGTATGACCGTAGCTGTGCATTTTAAACTCTTTGGTGGTGAACGGCTCCCTTCCCAGGAAAGACTGAAGGGGCCTCCTGTGTCAGCCAGGCAGTCCTCCTGGCCACCATCTCAGCCACCGCAGAGCCCTGTGGCATAAACATAGTGATGGGTCTTGAGGCCGTGCATCTCCAGACAAAACTGGAGCTTTGATCTGTCCACCCAGCCTTTGCTACACTGCTGTGACATCCACCACCTCCTCGACCCCTCCCCATGTTTTGTGCACCTTTAATTCATGTCCAGTCTGGCTTCCTGCAACTTGTCCCCAAATCGCAGCTCCAAACAAAGTGGAGAGTGATCGCACTCACCCAAAGTCTTTGAGTGACCCCACTAGGATAAAACCTCAGCCACTACGTCAGGGCCCAGGACGGGGCATCCATCCACAGCCCCTGCATCCTCTGTGCCTTTTTCACGGCCAGTGCCACCTCTTCCAGCTCAGTCCATTCCCGGAGGTCCCCTGACAGTCCTTCCTCAGTGCAGAGGATACACAGAACTTGTGGGGACAACTCGGCGTCTGCCGTCCCCACCACAGCCATCCTGCCTCACGGCCCCCAGGACATAGTAGTCACTTCATAAAGACAAATGCTGAGTTTGTTTGTTTTTTTGTTTTTTTTCATGATGGACATGTCTCCACAACCTCTGAGGTCATGACAATCCATACACAGAAGATGACCACCACTAAGAGTCACTGACTGATTTAAGGACGAGAAAGAAATCTGAGAGTTGTACAACGAACTCTCCACAGAGCAAGTTAATCAGAAGGAAAGGCGTAATTGAAGGGGTTCAGCCTGGCAACCTCAGAAGAGAGGCCCCATGGACGTGTCACTCAGGTAGAACGACCAGAGGAAGATTGTTTGCTGCTCTCCAAGGAGTCATTGTGGGGACACATTGCTGAAGATTCTTAAAGGGGAAGAACTTGGATGACAAAAGCCAACTGAGGGACCATGAGGAAACACACTGCATCCCACACACAGGGTCCCTCTCCCCACACCACGCCTGCCAGCACCTCAGGGTCTGATACCTCCGTCTCTTCTTTCCTGTGCGATCATGGACGAGTTTCCAGCCAATCGATGCTTAGGGGTGGGACAGAGGTGGTCTTTGTCTCAAATCAAGTCAGAAGGGCACATTTCAATTTCAATGTCTGGGGCGGGCGTGAAGGGGATGGAGCCAGAGCAGGAGAGGTTTGCCATCAGCACTGAGCCAACAGCAGGTAGACACGCCTTCCAGCAGTGGGCGCCCCAAGCCCGTGAATGTGAAGTGGCTTCTCTGCTCTCAAGCCCTGAAGCCAGGTGAAAACCACCTCCATCAGAAAGGCGTCCTCAGCTGGGGACAGGGCTTTGCCCTCCTTGTAGCACAAACACACACCCGTGTGCAGGGAGTCTGCTTCTCAGGCCAACAGTGCCTCCCAGAGGCGGTGTTCTCTGCCTGAGATCTGCTGCGGCTCCCACATTCTCACTCCCACTCCCCTGCAACACCAGCATCCTTGTCCAGTTTCTCTGCAGAAGACTTGGCTAGTTACTCCTGGTGGGGGGCAGTGGGGTGTACAGCTGCATCTCTGGGCAGTTCGAAAGCACCGGCCTGGACTTGGGATGGGGGCGAGGCTGCTGGCAGCCAGAGGGACCAGGCCCTGCAGAGGCAGCTGCTATAGAAGCTAAAGTGGGTGTTCCCACCACCTGGATGCCAAGCTTTCTCTAGGGACCAGACGTGTGGCCGTAGATAAGGCCCCCATGTCCCTACACACCATCTCCCGGCACTCCTCCCTTCAGCTCTTAGGCTCCAAGCTGGTCCCCAAGTCCTAGTCTCTACTTCAGAGTGGTGCTCATGTCCCCATGCAGGGGGCCTGGCCGGAGCTGCTGTCCCAAGCGCTGCATCCTTCCTTCTCCTCCCTCTGCACAGATAAGAGCGAACCCAGGCAACTCTAGTTCTTTCAAGTTGTCTGTTGGGTGCTGCCATGTCTCAGGCCCAGAGACCCCGCTGATAAATAAGACTTCCGCCAAGACTGTAAGTGATGGTCATCTCTAGCGCCGAGTCCCATGGGGAAGTGACTTCCTAAACATCACCTAAACGTCATTATATTTTGAGTGACTTTAGGAAATAGCATGATGACCATAAGTCAGGGTTCTCTCCTGTGCATCAAGAATGCCGCACCACACAGAGATGTTCACCAACATGGAACATTTTGCCTGAGTCCTGGACATTCTCCTGTAAGTCCTAGAAATAGCTCAGTGCAGGGCCCGGGAGCAAGAGCTGGCCAGTGTGCACGGTGGAAGCTTCAAGTTTCTTTCAGTGGTGCAGCCAGCAAGGACCTCTGGCTGAGATGAAGCCCCAACTCCGGCACTGGGGACCGCCCTTGCAGGCCCCTGCCAGTGTGAGAAGCCAGTGTCCCTCTTTGCTAGGATCTCATCATCAGCACAGGACAGCCGGGCATTCCAGGCAGACTGGCGGTGCAGTAGACTCTCTCCCTGGCCAGTTTGGGAATGCACGCGGCTGCCTGCATATTACACGGAGTGCGCTGTGGTCTTCTGCATTCTGTCCACATTCAGAAGACAGGTAGTATAACCTGGTTTTCAAAATAAGGAAGCGACAGTCCAGAGAGGGTCAGCAACTTGCCACTGACACCAGGGTCTCCCATTCCAAGGTGGGAGGTGGGAGTGGCCAGCAGACATAAGGTCTAGGCACCAGGGATCTGGCTCTGCCAGCACAGAGCCTCCACAGGGCTGTCGTGGTGCCTGGCCACACAGGACCCCAGGCAGGGCCCACGTGGCACCCATGTCCTCCCCGTGCCCACTTTGGGGCCACGACTCCATGAAGTCTCTTCCCAATGAAACTGAGAATGTGCACTCCGAGCCTGCGCCCTCAGCCTGCCCTATGATGGGAGGACACGGCCTGGCTCTGTCACTGTCAATCGCCACTTATAAGGGAAGGAGACAGGGACTAGGCAAGGCCATGCTCTGGGGGTGCTGAAAATCGTGACATGGCCCTTCCTGGCCCCCAAAGCCCCTCCAACACTTCCTTTCAGACCCAACCACTGAGCAGAGTATCCACACTGACTGAACGAATGAACCAGCAGGGGTCAGGGGTCTGTCTGACCTGGGTCTTGGGTCCACAGGGTACAGGGAGGCATTCAGTGTGGATGTGGGAGAGTCTCCCGCTGCAGCCACTCAGCCGGAGTCCACGCAGTCGGCCAGAGGAGCTGTCCCCGCTGGTACCCCACGAAGGATGACCAGGAGCATTCCCTGGTACACACATCACGTGTTCAAAGACATCGTTAGCCGGCCTGGTCTGTGGTCCTGTGTGCACCCCACTCGCCAGCAACTCCCATGCTCTTGGGGCACTCAGAGCCCAGGCGGAGGACAGACTGATTCTGTCAGGCAGAATGTGACCCCTGCGAGCGGGGAGAAGGTGGCTGCAGGGGCCAGACTGCAAGAATGCAGGCAGGTTCACCCTGGATACATCGCTGCCCTGGACAGCCTGAGGCTCAGGACCCTGGCCACCTCACTGCTGTGAATGGCGAGCTGCTGTGTGGCATGTCCACAGCGATTACAGTGACCTTGAAGGGAGGGGGTCACTCAGCACAGAGAGCCCTGGGGAACTAAGGACACTGACAGGCTCACAAGGGTCTCTGCATGGCATCTCCTGACCCACCTCAGGCAGGGTGGGTGTCGTCGTCGAGGACACCTGGACACAGCCTCATGACTGTGGGACAGTCCTCCTCCTGTGTCCTCAGAGGTCAGAGGTGAGGACCCGGTGTCCAGGACACTGTGTGCATGATAGTCCCCGGAAGCAGAGGGTTTGGAGGCCGTGTAGGCAGGGGCAGGGATGCTGGGATATCTGCACCTTGGCAGACAGGAGAACCTGTGAGAGAGGCAGAGTTTGGAAAGCAGGATGAAGAGGAGGGCAGGGTCCCTGAGAAGGGGCTTCTCTTCTCTCCCAGGAGCCTCCAGGGAGAGGAAGCTCTGGTTAGGAGCTCACAGGCAGCAAGCAAAATAAAAGAGGCACTGCCAGGTGACCATCTCTGCCGGGACTCGAACCCGGAACCTCTGGATTAGAAGTCCAGCGCGCTCGTCCATTGCGCCACAGAGACCTCACCGCACACACAGCATCAGCACCAGAACTGAAAAAGCACATACCTTCTGCATCACAGTCATCTCGCATCCTCTCCCAGAGCCTGGGGACGGGGCAGCCGGAAAATCCGGAGTGGAGATCCACAGCCGGCTCCAGCGCCTGTCTGAGTGGGTGCCAGCTCCAGCTCCAGGGAGGCTGGGGTAGGTCTTCCAGCCCAGAGTAGCTGACAGGAACACAAGGCGTGGCTGTCCCCAGTGTGGAGAGGCAGGTCAGGCTCTCCATTTACATGCTAATGGGCACCCAGCTCGCCAGCTCACCTCCACCCCGTCCCTCAGTCCCACCCAGTCCAGCTCTTCTCAGACAGGCTGTTGGAGCTGGGATTGGGGGACCTTCATCCGGAGACAAAGGAGCAGAAAGGGTGTGAGTGGCAAGAAGCTGCCTCTGTGGCTGGAGGCACTGGAGACACTAAGTCAGCCCTTCAGCATCTCACTGAATTAGGACTGTGGAAAGGAGTGTGTGTGTGTATGTGTGTGTGCATGTGTGAGAGTGAGAGAGAGACAGGGAGCTTGGAGTGTGGATGTGTGGGTGGATGTGTATGGAAAGATGGGGGCTCAGGTGTGGGTGCTGAGTGTGTGTGCAGGTAGGGAGAGGAGAGCACAGGGTATGAGTGTGTGTGTACACAGAGAGAGGAGGGGAGAGCGTAGGGTTCTGAGTGTGAGTGAGTGTGCATGCAGGGAGGAGGAGGGAGCAGGTCTCTGAGTGTGAGTGAGTGTGC
>RJWH01004357.1:42079-110694 GCA_004363575.1 Solenodon paradoxus
GGGAGAGCAGGATTCTGAGTGTGAGTGAGTGTGCATGCAGGGAGGAGAGAGGGAGAGCAGGGTTCTGAATGTGAGTGAGTGTGCATGTAGGGAGGAGGGGGAGTGCAGGATTCTGAGTGTGAGTGAGTGTGCATGCAGGGAGGAGAGAGGGAGAGCAGGATTCTGAGTGTGAGTGAGTGTGCATGCAGGGAGGAGAGAGGGAGAGCAGGGTTCTGAATGTGAGTGAGTGTGCATGTAGGGAGGAGGGGGAGTGCAGGATAGTCCCCCGTGGCCCCTGCTCCCTGGTCCTCCCCCCAGGGCTGCCTTGTGTAGAGTGAGGGGCTCTCAGCCTGGACTGTGGGCCCGTCCTGGGCAAGCTCCCTCCTGCGTGTCTGTACATCATGCGTCTGCATCAGCCCAGAGCAGAGCACACCTTCCCTGCCCTCGAGACCCCGAGGAGTCAGCACTGGGTGTGGGTCACACCCCGTTCTCCAAGCCAATCCTCCCCATCTGCCAGCATCGCTGTCCCAAATGGGTCCTCGAATCGGTCCCAACATATAGGGTAACTGGCCTTTCAGCTCCATGACAGGGCCTGAGTTTCAAGCCATGGTTTGTGTTCGTGCTCCCTTCCCACCAGAAGGACATAATGGAAACAGAGAGCAGCCTGGACCCCTCCTCACAGTGAGTCCCCCCAGGTCTGGGGATCGCCGAGGGGCCCTGTCCCGACTCCAGAAAGTCCCATCGGCTCTGTGAGACCAGCAAGGACACATGACAGCTGAGGACCCTCCAGCACCTCTACCTCCCGGCCCCTGAGGTGGCCAGTCAGGGGACGGAAGGAGACAGCAGACTGGCCGTCATCGGGGATGGGAGCAGGACTCAGAAGAGTGACCTAAAGCAAGCAAGCCTCTCCCTCACTCACTGTCCTTGGGTCTCCTGCTGGACACAACTCCACTCAGGGGCAGCGGGAGGCTCCACTCCTGTTACCTTAGCACCATCACACTGTCCATCAAGACGCTGTCTCACACCCAAAGAAGTGACCAGTCCCTGAGTTCCCCAAAGCTCCCACGTCTCTGGACACGCAGTCTCTGACTAAATGGAGGCCAGTCTCACCCCCGCCCCCACCCCAGGACCCCCAGCTCCCTTGAGAGCCTACATCCTGGGCTGCTCTCACCAGGCTCGCATCTGCTAGTGACAATCAGGGCAGAGGCCCACCCTCAAAGACCTGGAGGCAAATTCCAGAGTAGAATTCCAGAGATGGAGGCAGGGTGGGGAAGTCCTCCTTCCTGCCTGGGCCCCTCAGCTCGGGTTCGCACACGGGAGAGGCTGAGCACCCGCCACGCTTACTTGTGCGTCTCGCCAGCTTCGGCCCCTGAGAAAACAACAGCGTCTCACAGAACGGGCCACGAAGCCTCGCCCCAGATGGACTGGAACCCCCACTGGCCTTCCCCACCTCCCCAGGACCGACGATTCCCAGCTCCCTGGTGCCCCACCAGTTCCCCGCAGCACCCGCCCCCCAGAAACAGCCAGCAGGTTCCAGGACCACGCGCTGCTGACTTAGGCCAACTAAAGCACCCTGGATGTTGTCCAAGGCTCTTCAAAGAAGAGACAGCTCTCCGTCATCTCTTATCTCACCTCATCCGCCACACATCAGACAAACTTCTCGATAAGTGTGAATAATTGAAAAGCGCCTCTAAACTGGGCTTTTAATTCAAAACTGAGGAGGGAGATCATCGAAAAAAAAAAAAAAATCTGTAGTCGTAAAGGGTAGGAAAGAGGAGGTTAAGCCATTCAAAATGATTGAAGACCATCATCTCTTCCTTGTCTTAAATCAGACATCTGCCATCCGTGTCCCCGTAACCCTTAAGAATATAAGCACGTTCCCTTCCCCCAGTTCTACTGACTCAGTTCTCCAGAGAGACACAACTCAAACCCTCTCCTGCCTCTAACACACTCTGACCCACAGAAAGCCGGGGTGCTCAATGCATTGCTGTGACTGTATGAGGTGCCCCCCAATTTTCCCATGGACCTGGAAACAAAAACAATTAAACACATGCCCTGTGTCCTGCTCACAGCTTCCCAGATGCCGACACCTCTGTGTCAGTGCTTCCAGGCCAAGGTGTTGGATGGAGTGAGACAGCCTCCAGGCTCAGCCCTCAGGGTCCCAGCCCTCTGTCTCCAGGACCAGGGCCAGCCCTGTGGGGAGGTCCCACCCTGCTGTCTGGGGGCCACAACTCCCAGGAGGCTGACAAGACAGTTCAGGGGGCAAAGGGCACCAAGAGGCTCCCTCTTTCCAGATGGGTGTTCTTGTGTGGACTCTTGCCCTCACACGGCCCCTCGTCCCTCCCTGCCCTCCAAGCAAAGGCGAGCTTGTGTTGGCCAGTCAAGCCGGGAAGAACAGACGCAGAGCGAATCCTGCTCACACCCTCACAGCCAAACTTCAGAAACCCTCCCAGGTCTAGCCTGTTGCCCTGGGGTCCCCACCCTCTCAAGGTTCTCCAAGGCACACCCTTCACTGTCCGGCCAGCGCCAGAGCTGGGAGGTGGCCCTTCAAGAATCCATGCCTTTCTGGATGGGCCCAAGGACTCAAGACACCGATTGTGCCTAGTATTGGATAAAATAGGCATTCTCTGACGTTCGCCGACTCTGCTACCTCTTCAACCCGGAAGGAACCCGAGGTCCCAAGATCAGGACCTGAGGTCAGGGTCAGAGGTCAGGTTGGAGATTAGGGATGGAGGTCAAGGCCATAGATCAAAGAAGAGGGTTCTCCACAAGGGACTCATTTCAATCAAATACAGGACCTGAAGCTTCAACCCCAGGGACTAACCCTGTCCTTACAAAGGATCTGCTGCAAACAGATGACAGTGAGTCTGGCCAGAGGTCCCCTCCCACAGGGCAGCCCCTCAGGTCTGTTGGATGAGCGGCCACGTGCCTCAGCACAAGCCTTCCGCCCATCAAATAGACTGGCTCCTAAGGGTGACTGTCCGTCCATCCACCCTCACTGTGCTGCCCGGGGAGCTGGCAGCATTCTGAGCAACCAGCTCTCTGCTGACACCACGCAAGTAGTTCCCACATTGTCCCTCATGAGGCGATCTCTACCACAGATGCCCAGGGTCCTGGCCGGGGCTCTGCCGAGCCACTGCCGCAGGCACCATGCAGGTTCTGGGAGCTGCCCGAGTCTTTCCCCTCCTCCCAGGGGTGAGGATGGTCGGCAGGCCAGGGACGCCCAGGTGGGGTGCCTCAGGGCAGGAGAGAAGGGGCATGAATGGCGCCCCCACCCGCGGGGCTCCTCGGGACCATCGACACAGGGAGCCGCTGACCCGACAGGAAGGGCAGGTCCCGTTGGTCCTCACGAAGCTTTGACTCCAGGCTCCGATTCACCCCAGTGTCCAACATCCCCGTGTTGGGGGGCGGGGGAGTGGGGCATAGATGGGGTTCCCAGGACATATGGGAAAGTCACAGGGACTGAGGGACTTTGCCCCGCAGGCACAGAGCGCTCCAGCACAAGGGTTTTAAAGAGTCAAGTCCCATTTCTAATGCCGAGTCAGTTCTTCCTGTAGGCTATATTACTTCGATAAATTAGAAAGCACAGCCTGATGATTAAGCTGATCATGCTTAGTGGGTGGACATTTGCTCTGATTTGTGTACATCTGTCACCACTCGCCTCTTGTCTGTCATCCGAGATGGGTAAGCTTCGCCGTGAAGGTTCACGTCCTCACCACCCTCCCCAAACAGACCAACCCGACAGGAGCGATGTGAAGGCAGGCGTCCAGCTTGAGACCCAGATCTGCAGGGACTGCTAACAGCAGGACCGTCCCCAAGCAGAGACGCCAACCTTGCTGTCAGGCTTTCGAGGGTAGAGGAGAGGAAGGGTAAGGACCCTTGGAGGTTGGTCTGAAGTGTGCACACAGTGCAGGCTCCCCAACTGGGTCCACAGATGCCACCTGGCCCAGGGCTCAGGTTGAGTCTTACCCAGGACCTTGCCTCCAACCCAGACACCCGTCAGTTCTGGACACACTCTGCTCGCCTGCCCTCCTCCTGCTCCAGGGCAGAGGCCCAAGAAGACCACTCTAGATCTGGTCCAGCTCCAAGGAGAGACGCCCACCAAGCCTGGCAGCTTATATGAACGTGTTTGAGGCCCCAGACCTGGTGGCAGACCAGTGCCCACGTCAAGCCTGACCTCATGCTCACATCAGGGCAGGGATGCTGCGGTCCCCTCCTGGCCCAGAGGCAACCCCAGGACACTTGGCCAGGACCCCTGCCCATGCTGACGCTGTGGAAGACATGCTCGTGGTGTTTCTTTCCATCCGAGCAACAGGTCTTTGTAGGTCTTTGGTAAAAACCAACTTTGGAGAAGTGAGAACACCGTACTAAAGAGAAAGATAAAGAAAAAGAGAAATGCAGGATGATTACACTCATATGTGGAATACAACGAAATGAAACAAATAAACAGATAAACAGACAAACCCTAGCACAAACTCACAGGACACAGATGATGAGTGCCAGGAGGTGGGATGGAGGGGAAAGGTGGTGTTCATGGATGCTGGACTCTGGTGGAGGATGCTTTGTGAAATACAGGTGGAGATACAATGTCACTATTCTAAAAGGTAGCACTGTGAGCAAAAGAGATCATAAATATAAATAAGTTTTTAAAAAGAAAATACTAGAAGACCTTTTCTAACACCTGCGCTATTCATGGACATTTCAGTTCAGTTACACACACGTGTACTTGTGTGAGTGTGTGCTTCGGATCATAATAAAAGGCAATTCCTTCCCCTATGGGTTGTGGTCAGAACACCACCCTACTGTGCACCTTGGCTCTCTATTTTCCCCGGATGATCTTCACTAGCTCTGAGCATTGGTGCTGGGGACTCCTGCATCTGCGTCTTAAAGCTGCACACCTGGCCTGGAGTCTGCTTGGCATATGGGTCATGTGTGGACAATCATCTTAACTGCAAATGTGCAAATTGGAACTTATATTCCTCCTATGTCTCCTGCTCTCCATCACCCACTAACTTTGGTCACAGTTCACACATCATCTACCCTCTCGCTCTTTTGTCTTTTTCTTCTGCAAATACACACACAAGTGCTCCGCGCTCAGGAAGGAGCAAAGCCTGGGGCGCAAAAGGATGAAGATACACCTGCCCACGATAACACCATATTAGACGCGGAAAATAGAGTCACGAAACACAGCTGAGATGGTGAGAAGGGGCCAGCAGGCAGCAACCTCAGAATATGGACAAACAAACCAGAATGAGGGTCTAAGAAAGTTCTTGAGCCGCTACAACCTGAGCAGAGAGGAGGCTGGGTGTGGGCACAGGTGTGTGTGTGTGTGCAGGTGTGTGCAGGTATGTATGCACACAGGTGTATATGTTTAAGCATGTGCACTGGTGTGCATAGTATGTGCACACCAATGCACATGTGTGTGAGGGTGGGGCATTGTTTGTATGTGTGGCACGTGTGTGTGGTTGTGTGCATGGTGCATATGCGCATGTGTTGGTTGTGTGCACGTCACATGTGTGCGTTGTTTGCATGCGGCACACAGTGTGTGTTCATACTGTGGCCTGTGCATGCATGTGTTCTGCGTGGCACGTGTTTGCAAGTATTTGTGTGTGGCACACGTACGCACGTCGGGAGACTGAGAAAGGGCAGCCCCCTAGAAGTGGGGCCACAGGAGTAAGGCAGCAGCAGTAAGCAGCCCCATGTGTCAGAAGGACAAGAAGCAGGATGCAGGCCCAGGCTAGCCGGGGCCACAGAGAAGGTGCCTGGAAGATGGCGGTGGAAAGCTCCTCCCCACGCCGGGTCAAGGCCTGACTCAGGCCTGCCGGAGGCGCAGAGGTGGGTCTGGGGCAGAGCAGGGCTGTGGTCAACTTGCGAGGTGAGTTTTGAAGGCGCTCTGTGCCCAGGCCATATGCAGTGTGTTGACAGGAGATAACCTGATGGCGGTGTTGGAGGAGAGAGGACACTCTATCATTTAAGCCAGGACCCCGGAGTGTGTGGAGGCTGTTCCCTCTTATTTCTGAGGATGGAGGCAAAGAGCCCACTGGTACCAGGCCATGGAAATGTTTCCACAGCTCCTTGCTGACCTGCAGTCCTCACACCCCACCAGCCCCCAGGCCACCAGACAGGGCGCTCATGGTGCTCCCCACGCTGGAGAGGAGCGAAAGGCCAGTGCGATCCAGGAATGTCCCTCCTTTCACTTTGCCCACTATTTCCACCTGCTCTGCCGAGGCACTTACAGTCCTGAAAACAGGGAAACCACGCCCTGCTCCACAGAAGTATGTAGACGAGCAGGGTCCCCTCCATCTGGGGTGCCCTGTTCCCCCACATCTGCCTGAAATACGCCTGCCCCGCGGCGATAGGTTCAGCTCCACCGTGGCTTCAGATGTCCCCAGACCGGGTCACGCCTGTGCGTCGCTGTGAGCGCTGCACCGTGGCCATCACCGGAGCACGTCTGTCCCTGACGGTGAACAGCCTGAGTGCCCACTCCCTGGTGGCAGCAGAGCCTGGCACGTGCAGGTGCCCACACGCGTTTGCTGGAGAAAAGGAACCGACAAAGAACACCACCCTTCTGGCCCAGAAACCATTCCGGAACAACACAATTAACAATTTTATAAGGGAAATGCCAGCTGGAACTTTAACATGATACCTAAGAACTGAGACTCTCCTGCTGCCCTTTCTCGGGGAAGCTGGGACATCAACCCTCTCCAGTCCCCTGAACACACCTTCTTGGAAGGGCTTCCATCCGCTGAATCTCAACGTGGTTTAAAGGAAAAGAATCTCTCACTGCCCCAAAAGCTAACCCATGAACAGATCCTCCCGCCCCACTGTTTCCTCTCTTGGTTTGGGATTTCCCCCGTCACTCACTCAAACCCAAAGTGACAGCCTCTGCCTTCTCCACCCCCATGCCATCCTGGTCACCCCCTTCCCTGGATGCCGCGGTCCCTGCTCAGAGCCCAATGGTGCTCCTGGGTTCATTTCTAGAATCATCTTTTACAGATCTCCTCGGAATAAGCTTTTAAATTGTTTTTTAGTCACTTGGCACAGAAGCACATCGTCACCATAAAAAATTAAGTACATCATTGAAACAACTGTCAACCTCCTATGCCTTCAATCTCACTCTCCAGCCCAGAAATGACAACTTTCCAGGTGTCACAGGAGAGTGCGCTGGGCACACTTACCACACTGTGACAGTCAGGCAGAGGCATTCAGTGACTCCCACCTCAGACAGCCCTGGGGCATCTCTGCATCTTTATCTCCGGAAAAGAGAATAAAAGGCAGAGCCAGGACCATCTCGTCCCAGATCACACAGCACACAAGCTGCTGTTGACTCCCTTGAATACACATTTCTTGTCTGCACAGGCGATCTGCGTGCATGCGAGGTTTCAGACCCTGTTTTATACAAAAGGGCTAGTCATGTACTTGGTTTGCATTTTCACTTAATCACATATGTCTTGGTTATCTTTCCACATTGGGGACTCATTGTCTTTAACGGCTGTGTTTGACAGTGTGGATGCGGCGTTACCGGCTTCCACTCCACCCGTGATGGGCATGGCGGTCCCTCCTGCTTCTCAGAATGAGGTGCGCTCACACCTGTGCGCAAGCTTGAGCACCAAGTGTGAATTGCAGGTCTCCGCTGCTTCAACTCTGCTGGTGTTTCCAGGTTTTAGTGCCTCTGTTCTGCCAGAATCTCTCCCTGAAGGCTCAGTGACTCGCCTCCTCAGCACAGAGGACGGGGGTGCCTGCGGTCCGATGGCAGCCCGCACAGAACCCGCCCTCTTAAACTGTAACGACTGCGGTCTCTCCGCCTCTCTGACTTGAATTTCTCAAAACTCAAAAGCAGTTGATCATTTTTTCTGACGTTTATAGGTCAAGCGTGCTTTTCCCAATGATTCCTAGTCATCTTTCATCCAAGTATCTATTGAATCATTGATCTTTTCTGTGCATTTATTGGGTGTTTTACCTGTTGTCAATGTAATGCCTCACTCTGGAGGTTGTAAATAACATTTCCCCAGTCTGTAATTTCTAAAATTTGTCTTTGGTAGCTGCAGTTATATCCAAGTTAAAAACCATGCCGTAAAACTTGTCAGTCTTTGAGTTGATAGATTCTGGGTTTTGTGGCTGCTTAGAAAGGCCTTTCTCGTTCTGAGATTAAATATATTTTTTTCTATCACTTTTAACAATTTCTTTGAGCTTTGTTTTGTTTATAAGATCTAGCACTTTAGTCACTCTGAGATTTATTTTCGTGTTTGGTACAAAGGAGGCCCGACCTCCCCCACCCCAGCTGTCAAGACAACCAGCTGCTGGAGGGCTCAGCTCTGCTGTGCATTCTCCCCGCAGGCGAGCTCCCCACATGGCCTCCCACCCCCACTCACAGGTCCATTTGTGCATCTCTGTGCCGGGACCTTGACAGTCTCAGTGCTGAAGCTTCAAGTAAGAGGAGAACTAAATAAAGATAAATAAATGTTTCCTCCCCTCTCTTCCTGTGCCTGCCTGCCAACATCGCCCTTCATTCCTGCCTGCACCTTTCCTTTAAAAAGAAAAAAGAAAAAAAAAGCCGGGTCAGGGCAGCTGAGAAGTATTTCAACCTCTGCCCCGTGTGTTAAGCCATCATGTCTAAGCTTGACCCTATTCCCAAGGGGAGGTTATATCAACCGGTCAAATTCCACAAGCTGAAATGGTGGAATTTGGCATGGGATTGTGCTGAATTTACAGATTAAGAGGGATAAAGAATGAGCATCTTCAGGTACTGCCTCTGAGGATTGCTTTTATTTTTTTTAAGAAAGGAAGAGGAGGAAGATGCACTTAAGGAAAGAAGAAGGAAGAAGAGGAAAAAAAGTCTTCTTTGTTTTAGTTTGTTTTTTGGTTTTCTGCCCCAGCCCCATCCCTGGATTGTGAGTGGTCCACACACCAGCATCTCAGCCGCCTGAGCCACCACAGTACACCTGAGGATTCATCTGGAAATGCCGGCTCAAATGCATAGCATCTGGCCACCGACCTGGGGTGAAAAGAAACCTTCAGGTCTGCTTGTAAAGCCCTGACCTCTCAAATTTGGTTGAAAACTGGAAGAGGCCGCTGGGGAGCGGAGTGGGGGCCACATGGGGGCAGCAGAGAGCAGTTGCTGCCTGGGCGGAGCCCCAGGTCCCTGCGCATCAGGGCTCTGGGCAGACCCTTGTCACAGTCAAGTCTCAGCCAGCACCCTCTGTGGGTGGCTCACAGGAGAGCTCGGGGTTTGCACAAAAGTTCTGTCTCATCCTCACAGGAAACCAGCAGGATGGAGAACAGCAGCGTCTGAAGTTTAACGCAGGGCAGACTGTCCTCTCTGATGCTGTCAGCCGAGGAACCCCACTCAGTGGGGCTCCTCAATGCTCACGCTTCTTGCTGACCAGGCTCTCGTTGACCACGCTCTTTGCTCTTCAGACTCTATACTGTCCAGGCTCTTTGATGTCCAGGTTCCCTGCTGTCCAGACTCTCACTGTCCTGGGCTGTCCCTTCACTGAGACTATGCTCTCCGCAGTGAGACCTGAGCTGCCAGTGTGGGCAGGGCAGGCTCGCCCCTCTGGGGCTTCCTCATTCACCAGGTTCCCCAAACATGCTGCCAGGCTGCCATTCAGGTATCGGGAACTGTGGCCATGTTGGAGAGCCCAAGATGTGCGTGTGGCCAGTCCCTGGAAGGCCAGGGCCTGAGGCTCCTGGCCACACTCAGGGGTCAGCCTCTGGGACTGTTACTCCCAGAGCTCTGGAACCGTAGTGATCCTAGGACCCCCTGAAACACAGACACCAGGAATCGGCGAAGCAGCAGTTTAGGAATCAAAAGGAGAAGGAAACTTAGAAGTGGACCAGATAGTGCCTCCTGGTCAACTCAGAGCCAGCAGCCCTGCCCCACCCCACCTGGCCTGGACTGACTTCCAGAGAGAAGGGGAAGGTGTCTGGGGCCAAGGGTCTGCGTCACCGCCGTCACAAGTTCCAGAGAGCGCTGCCCAGATGCCAGGGAGAGATACCTCTGTCCAGCTTTGACCTTAACAGGGAGGCCTCCTCAAAGTTCCTAATGTCAAATTCCAGGCCACAAGCACATCTCCAGCATGACACATGGGCCCTCTTCCTGCATTCATTGTGCGCCTGCTGTGTGCAGCCCAGCTCTGCTCAGACCCGACAGGTTCCTCCTGGCAGATGTGTGCTGGGAGGCAGGCAGAGCCCGCAAATGGTCATCAGGAGGCACCTGTCAGGAAGGAGCACGGGGTGTGCACAAGACAGGAGGCTTGGCCTGCAGGAGCCCTGGGCAGAGGCTGGGTGTGGTCAGAGTGCAAGGCGCTGGCCATCCCTGGGGGGAGGAGTCAGGAAAAGAGGAAGACTCACGGATGTTTGATGCATTGAACACATTTGACACATTTAACAGTAAATGTGTGCTGAGAGCTGCCTGCAGGCACAGTTCTCCTGGCGCCTTCTCTGGGAGAAGGCGCGGCCGGGCCAGTTTCCCAGGACGCTTGGGGCCTAGGAAGGGCTCGAGCGCTAGTTAACAGGGAGGTAAAACCCCCGTGACCAACCTAGAACCAAACCTGGGAGGCTGCCTTCTTTGTAGCGGCTGCTCCTTGTGACTCCCAGTCGGTACAGAGCGCAGGTGGGCTGCCGGAGTGGCTGGGGCTTTGGAGACACACCTGAATAAGACCTCATGCAAGATCACCATGGTGGAGTCTCATCTTTCCATCTGTGAAATGGAAACAATGCTGCCCTATGAGGCCAGCTGTGTGTGAAAACAGGAGGCCATCTATGCGTGAATATGCACAGGACCCAGGGCTCCTGGCTACACGTGTACTATGCCCCCATGGCCTGGCAGGCCTCAGTCTTCATGTCCCTAAGTGCCAGCATCTCAGGCAGGGAGCTGGCAGGGTCTCCTACTGAGCTTCCTTCTCTCTTCTCTGGAAATTCAGCTGGCCCGCTGTTCTTGCTCATCACCACCCAGCCACTCCTCTCCTCAAGGCAGAAAGCAGGTCACTCGGCCTCCTGACTCTCCGGTCCGCCCTGGACATGCCCTCCAGCTGGTGATAGGGAGACAGTCCCACAGCAGGGAGCGCTCGGGACTGACTGGCCCAGTGTGGGGTGTCACCAGCATGGACATGGAGAGCTGAGAGGCTCTGGCCCTCTGGTCACCAGCACAGCACTGTCCAGGTCCATCACCCCACACGCTGGATGGTTTTCCAGGCTTCCATGTGTTGTTGTCTCCATCTCACTCCCAGGACCACCTTCAGGGGATCCTCGTCTGGGTCAGGGCACTGCCTCTTGCACTCCGGCTTCTGACTGAAATGCTGTCTCTTCTGTCCATCCATCCACCCTGTCAGGGTTATCGCTCTAAAATGCAAATCAGCACCAACCCTTCAGAGCCCCTCCTCTGCCGAGTAAGAGAAAAGAACTGCTGAAGGAATTCCTTCCACACTGAGTCACTCCAACTGCGTGTCCGGCTCACTGACTGCATGGCTCTTCCCTCTTCTCTGTCTTTCATCCTTTTCATCACGCCTGACCAACGCTTAGCCACTCCTTCAGGGCCCTACCGGGCCTCATCCCTGCCTGTCCCCTGGTTCCCCTCCACCTGGCATCATGTGGCAGGTCCTCCAGGACCCAAAGAGCTTAGAAGGCAGCTCTCCAGGTTATTCCCCTTCCCGGAGCCCATAGCCCACACCAACCCCTGTTGTAGAACTTTTTCAACACTTGCTCCTATTTTATGATCTAGGAAGTAAACATCTCTGCCAAATTGTCCTTAATCAAGTCTTTGCCTCCTGATGCCATCCTTCTCGACCCCTGATTGTCCTCACAGAGGAAATGGGATAGGAATCCGGGGTCGTTCGGGCACCTACTTTGTAATTAAAAAGTGAAAACTGGGAATTTGTACATTTGGTAAACAGACTGCAACAAAATAGCTGGGTCAAAGCACCCAACTTCAACCAGCATTGTGCACTGCACATAAAAACAATAAATTATAAATGAGGGATAAATGATCAGGGAATTCTATTCTGGGCATATGTCTTTGTCTTCTTATATACCCACGCATGTACCTGTGACTACACAATGACAAAACTCTTCTTTGATTTTATTTGTATTAACAAATAGGCTAGAATGCTAGTGCCCAGGAATCTAGAACTTTCTTTGGGGTCTGCCTTAAAAAACAGTAGATGCTAGCCAGCTGATAAGTCATTGACTGTGAGATAACAGGTGAATCTTGTTTTCTGTTACCCCACATCAACCACGATCTTCTCCAGAGGGCTTGGATTCCAAAGACATTTGACTATTTTCAAAATTAAAAGCCAATCTCAAAGGATGAAAATTTTCCACAAATGAAGTTATGCAAAAGGATGTGGCAAGCTCTAAAGTCAATTCCAAGAATTAGAAAATGTATCCTGACTGAATGGAGGAAATATGTACATTAGAACCAGCTGTATTTCAGACACAGTGTATCTGCATGAACCTTCAGGGAACAAGGCAAGGAAACAGGTTTAGATACATACATCTGCTTGGGAACTGTGTTGATAAATGTATCAGTCCAGTTTAATATGGTAGAACTGAGCATCTACTATTTTTCCACTTCCGCACTAAGCCCTGGGAATAACAAGATTCAAGAATCATCACCCCTGCCCTCAAGGAGCTCACAGTTGGGGGGGGGGGAGGGGCGGCGTGGTTGGTGGGACCATCAGCAAGAGGCAGTGTGGGGCAGAAGCACTTTGCAAGGATGCTATCTCCAGGAAGGTTTCCCGGAGGCGGTGTCTAATCAGAGTTCAAAGCACAACAGCAGCTCAGCTTCTTCAGTCTTCATGAGATGGGCCAGAAAGGCAGCAGGGCAAAGGCTGAGGCCCGAGCCAGGCCAGGATGGCAGGGAGGTCCCGGGGAGGTGCAGAGAGATCGCTGGAGAGACTACTGGCACCCTACACCTCGAGCGTTCTCTTTGTTTGCAGATATTATCTGAGCTGATGTCTTTCCGAAATTCCTCTCTTGGCTCTTGCTGAAGCAACAGTACACACATTTATTGCAGGGCTTTCTTCTGTCTGAGTGAATCACAGAAGTCCCGTGTTTGCTCATCTCTGCTCTGTCCCTGCTCTGCTCACCTTTATGCATGCACCGGCCCCTGTCCTCATCCTCCAGGGTCCACGCCCAGTTCCTCTCCTTCCTGATATCCAGCAGCTCCCAGTTCTCCCATGGAGCCAACTCCATGAGGCTGATGTGCATCTGTGATGTGTCTATGACGCATCTGTGACCCTCGGAACCCCCAGGCCACCTCACCATTGCTTCATGGGCAGGGGACACTGCACAGCGGGTGTGGAAGTGAGGTGTCACAGGTGTGAGGTCCTGTGAGTACTCCTCCATGCCACTCTGCCTTCTCATCACATAGTGACTTCTCAACAGAGCTGTGGGGGACAACGAGGTGGACGGCTGCTCCCTTTAGTTCTGACTGTGGCTTGACTGTCTAACTTTATAAATGCTTTGATATTCTAGAGTATCGGTGGGGTTTTTGGGCAGGGAGAGTTGGACTTTTTGTTGGTTGGTTTGTTTAGTTTCTATTTCATAGCACTATTTTTTTTTTTTTTAACTAAACTAATAACCTACTCTCAAGAAACTCGGTATGTAGGCGTCATTCTAGCCAGATCTAGGATTTTAAGAAAATGTCGATCAAACAATTTGTGGCTGGGGCACTGGCTCTTGAGACAGCACAAGCAGGACATGCAAGTCCCTTGCATTGCTTCACACCTGTCACAGGTCCTGAGGACAGGCACACCCTACATACTGGATGGGATCCACTCCACACACTACACGATCTCTGTGAGCTGCAATCATCGTGTCTGAGAGGCAGGCACAGGGACTTTCAGCGACTAAAAAGGAAATTCTGAATTGCAGGTGCCCCATCCTGGGGCCAGCCAGGCTCCCAGGAGCGCCCACCCTGAATTATATGCACCCTGCAGGCTAACTGGTGACTCACCAGGTTAGGGCTAAAATGCTGGTTAAAACTGACAATGAAATCAAGTTTGGTATTAGGATTGGTGGCGTTTCCAATAGATTAGGGTTAGGATTGAAATTAGAATTCAATTAAGGCTTGAATGAAAATGCCTACAGAGGTTATTACAAAGAATGGGCCCATTAAAACCGGTAGTAGATGTGAGAAGCTGATGGAGAGCTGGTTTAGTTGGGTGGAAAATTAAAGAGGAAAGGGACGCGGAGACGGTGTGGAGCCTACGGGTGGAGCAGTCACAGGGAAGGAGGAGGTGCGTGGCACAGAGCTGAGCTGGGGTGGCTGCTAACTCAGGTGCTGTCACGCTCCCAGTGACCAGTTCTCGCCCAGGCTGGGCCCTCCCTCTGAGAGCCCGGGGAAGGAATGCCAGGCCCACACAGCTTCTCGGCCAGCACCCAGCAGCGCATTCCACACCCCCGGGCCCTGGCTGTTGCTGAGTGGACGGACCAGGAGGCCTGCCCTCCCCTCAGCTCCGCCGTAGCCATGGTGTCCACTCCAAAGACAACCTACTTGGGCCGGCATCTGGGAAACCGCATTGTAGGCCCAGCATCTTGGAGGGGAGTCGCCATAGAGATGGCCGCAGGCATGGATACCTTCATGTTGCTGGTGTGTGTGATGGGGATTATGCCTTCAGGTCAGTCTTTGTTTGCAAAACTCCACTCCCAGTGAGGAGAGACCCTCGAGGCGCTGGGTGACTTGTGTGGGAATGCCAGGGGACTTCCAGGGATGCAGCCATGTTAGAGGACCTGTCCGTGACTCTGGACCACAGGGAACTCAGGCACTGGGAGTGGGTCTTCCACTCCAGCTGTGAGAGCAGACCAGCCCCTCTTCCAGGCCGCCCACCCAGAGGAGCAGCTAGGTAAACTTACAGTTCTGATACTCTTTTATTCAATCACCCTGAAAACCAGGGCCCACCACCTGCCCCTAGAGCCTGGAGGGCTGCCCAGGGCACTGACGCAAGAGGAAGTCAGGAGCAGCCATCTGCTCTCAGAACAGTCCCCCACACTCCTCTCCTGCCCTAGCTCCTGGCCCTTGCAGCATGGTAAAAGAGTGGGCAGGCGGAAGGGCCACAGCAGAGGGCAGCTAGGGACATTGATCAGTTAGAAGCTCCTGATCCTGATGCCACATCTCTCAGTCTCCCCTAGTCCTGTGCTCTCCAAGCTCCCTCTCCATGCTTTCTAAGATTTCTTCCAGCTCCAAAATAATTCTATCAATACCCTCCAACTACCACATTCAAATCCTTCCCCTCTGAAACCAGTTCTCTTTTTGAAGACACACCCAGTCCATCCTTCCTCTGCAGAAGCCACCCAGCCCATCACCCATCCTCTCCTCTCTGCATCCAAGTTCCAGCAGCCACACTGTTTCTCCAGCTCCCTCCCAATTTCTCCGACTGGCAGGGCAGGCACTGAGGTCAGACCTGCCACCCTGAGTGACCACCAGACACTCAGCCATATCCAGTGCAGGCAGAGCACTCCTCCCAGATCAACTTGAGGACAGAAGCAGTGCCCAGCCATCCAGAAGGGTCTCGGGCGCCAACCCCCAGCCATTAGCAGGTCTGTGGCACTTCACTGACTATCGCGCTCTCTATGCTGGTCCCTGAGTTCTAGGTAATGGAGGAGCAGCTCCACCACAAGGGCTAGGAGGATGTGAAATTGGGTCCATCCACAAGCTGGAGCTGGAAGGCAGGCACCCAAGTCCCTTGCGAGACACCCAGATTTGCCCAGCATTGGGGACCGACCACCAGCAAGGCATCAGCCTCTGGACCTCAGCGGCACCTCTGTAGGGGCTAGACCGAATATTTTCTAAGAAGCTTTACGTATGTAAAGTTTTTTCACTTGGAAGTTCTAAAATTTAGAAGTGTAGCCCTAAATTTGAGCCAGAGCATTCTTTCCTGAAATGCACACAATTCCCAGAAACCCCAATCAAAGGCTGCAGCCTGATCTGGGCTCCTGGGCCCAGAGCAAGCGTGGTGCCAGCCTGACTCAGGACAGGATCAACCTGGCTGGGCACAGGCCAGTGGACCCCCCAACCCAGAAACTCCCTGGAACTTGGTCCCTGTGTGGTTGAGAAAAGAAAAGTATCACAGGAGGGCTAAAAGCAAGGGAGCAGGGGGTATTGGGAGAATCCCTCAGAGTTGGGGTCTGAGCGAATGTTTCAGAGGGACAGGGTTTCCACGGAAAGGGATGTGGAATTGTTGGTTCCAGCGTCTCCGGTGTGCTGAGGACTCTTTTAGTGAAAATGCCTGGGCCACCAGCAGTTGGACCCACAGCCAAGCTGTAGGGTCAGAGGACGAAGGCCCTGGCATTCAGAAGAATGACCATTCTAACCTTGTGACAACAGGGTGGCTTGGGCCCCATTGTCCACAGGGGTCCTGGGCTCTAGGGGATCCTCAGTTGCCAAAGGATGGAGGGCGGGGCTGTAGGTCCAGCCTAGTGGGCACGCCCTTGCCCAGGCCTGCAGTGGCCGCTCTTGCCAGCTGGCCTGAGGCCCTGTCCATCTCCCCCACCCCCCCATACCCCTCCAGACTAGAGGGGTGAGCTTTGGGCCCAGCACCCAGCCAGCTCCCCCTCCAGCCCACACCCAGCTTGGCTGGCGGTGCTCCCGGGGGAGAGGATGGAAAGCACCACGGCAGCTCGCGGGGGTGCGGGAGGCGGGGGCAGCGGGGAATGCGGCAGCCCGGCCCCCCGCGCCCGGCCCAGCCCCCTGCCACCCCCCTCCACCTCCAGTCGAATGGTTTGCTCCGAGCGCCCTATTTAATCCCCGCGACTGCTGCAGCACCGGCTCCCTCCCGGTCCCCGCCTCGGCCCCGGGCTCTGAAACGGCTCGGGGGCGCCCTCCTCAGCATCTTCTTCTTCCCTCCCCAGCCCACCCTGGGGCCCAGGCTCTCCCGCGTGCAGCCAGGGAGCCTCCGGGACGCGATGGGGGCCCCTTGCGCCCTGTCCCTGCTCCTGCTCCTTGCCTGCCTCTGGGCGCCCGGCGGGGCCACCCTCTCCCAGGACGGTGAGTGGGGGGCGGGGGGGGGTGAGCAACGGAGGAGGGGGCGGACTGGCGGCCGGGAGGGGGCTCCAAGCCAAGTGGCGTGGGGTGGGGAGAGCCGACGCGCTTTGTTTGGATCCTGGTTGAGGTCGCCAGTCCTGCTGATGCCAACGACTCTCTGAGCATCCGCGCTCTGTGGATCGTGGGGTGTCTGTGGATCGTGGGGTGCGCGGATGGCACCCTGTGGACCCTGCCGTGTCTGCCTGTGCAGGGGCCTGGATGGTCGGTGTCCGTGCGCCTCTGTCGTGTCTGCTTCTGCGTGTCAGTGTCTATGTGTCTGTGTCTGTGTGTGTTGGAGGCGGAGTGAGGGTGGTGTCACTGATTCAGGCAGGGCGTGTGTCGGTGTTTGTGTGTGTCTGTCTGGAGGGGCTGAGGAGCTGTGCAATCCCCTAAAGGCTGTATGCAAACAATTCTGCCCCCCCGCCCCCACCCGCGGGAGCTCGGAGTGGACCGGCAGGGCCTTGGGTGAGGCTCTTGAGGGGGGCGTGGGCAAGGGGGTGCCTTTCCTAAGAGCAAAACAACAACACCGGGGGAGGGGCCGTGGTGATGCCCCAGCAGCAGTGGAACCCTCGCTGAAAAGACCCCAGGTCCCAGGGCAAAGGACCCCAGGGCAGCAGTGGAGGAGGCAGGGAGGTGGGGAGGAGGGAGGGTCAAGATGTCTGGGGAGGAGATGCGTGGAAGCCCACTGCTTTCCTGGGCTAAGTACTGATTTCCCGAAATTTGGGGTGGGGTACTGGAACTCAAACCTTCCTTCCCGGGTTTGTAATGGTTGAGACTAAGGGGGTGTGTGGAGGAGGCGGGACTAGGGGTGGGGGGCTTGGGGAAGAGCCCCTCCCCTTGGACCAGGCTATGTAGGTCAGCGCGGTGGGGGCACCTTAGCATTCTGGAAGACTGATTCCCAGAGTGAGGCGGCAGGGGCAGCTTGGGGGGAGCCCCAGCGCTGAGCCTCAGGTCCCCAGGAAGGAGGGCAGCTGGGAAGGGACTAAAGGAATGCATCTTCCCTCCCCCGCCTGTCAGAGCAGGGCTGGGGGCACCTCTGAGGAGCAAAGGGACTTGGGAAGCACCGAGTGGGGAGTGATGGCCATGCCAGGCCAGATGCCAAGGGAAAACAGAGCCGCAGGGGAAGAGAAACTAGGAGGCTCCTGGGCGGGCACCAGCGGCCAGCAGGGATGGGCACAGGGCGGGGCGGGGCGGGGTGGGGAGGGACTGGAAGGGAGGATGATGTAGAGAATTTCATCTGAAGAAAGAAAATAGGCAGAAAGCCAGGGTGCCTGGAGAAAAAAATAAGGCTCTTCTGACCTGACCTCATCCCCCACCTGCTCCATCATTAAAAAAGGAACTTCCCCGGGTTTGGGGACCCCTTCCTTGGTCACTCCTTCCACTCTTTATCATCTACAGGCCCCAAGGGAGCACCTGCCCTAGTCACCCTCCTTTCCGAGGGGGAACCCCCTCCCCAGGGGATTGCACAGACAGTGTCACTAACCACCAGGAGGGGAAGGCGGGGCCACATCTGCGTCCTGCCTCAGCGGGGGCCTCTAGGGGCCTTGATACTCAGCTGCTGCCTTGGCCTTCCCACCTGGCCAGTTGCCCTTTGAGAATGCCAAGTATGACCCACACTGCACCTGTTTGGCATCAGGCTGGCACTCAAAGTAGAAGAAGGCACCCCAGAAAACTCCAACTCCAGGATGTGGGTCTAGGCTGAGCAAATGTACTGAAAGAGGAAGGCTAGCTCTTATCTGTTCTCTTCTGTCTCAGAGCGGTACCTTGAGGGAGGACTGGAAAGCACTAACTTTTGGATGAGGAGTTTCTAAAGGGGAAGTTGGGGGCTGTGGGGGAACACTAGGCACAGAGGAGTCCAGCTCAGCACCTTCTTTGGAGGACATCTGCCCGAGAGTGGAACTGTCTGTGATGCACGCCCACAGACACTTTCTCCGCCAAATCAGCCCTGGGTTCCCAGAGCTAAGAAGGAAGCTCTGGCAGTTGGGGGCAGACACACAAGTGCTGGCCAGGAAGCTATCTGACTGTACCAGAGCCCAGAGGTGGCCCGGGCCCTGGGCTGGGTGCTCAGCGGTGTGCATCTTACTGGGTAATGTTGGACTAAAACTAAGAGAGGTGTGCTGATGTTTAAGGACAAGAGGCGTGTGCTTGCGTGGCTAAGGGTGCACGAGAGAGGCGGTTTCCCCCAGAGCCTCTGCTGCTGGGGGGCCCACAGCCCAGGGAAGAGCAGAAGGCAGTCTAGCTCCAGATGCTGAGCAGGGACGGAGAGGCTGCTGGGCATGCAGACACTCCCTGGACACTGTCAGTCTGGACTGTGAGCTGGAGCGGCTGGACATGCAGTCTGCCAAGCCCCTTCCTACTCACATTTCTCCACTAGAGTTGGCAGTGCTGGGGGTGCAGGCCTCTGAATTTAAGGTGCCCTGCGAGCATCTCACTATGAGTGAGTCGACCTTCAACACCGGGACCAGTCTTCCCTGGTCCTCAAGTTACTTCCAGGCCTCCGCGAGGTGGACGAGGAGGAAGATAGAGGACACAGAGCCTGGCCTTGCTTTAGACAGGTTCCAGCGATTTAGCCTTGTACTGCACTGCCCCACACATAAGCATCTCTCCCTCCCAATGACCTCTGTCCACCGCCATCCCTTCTGCAGCCCCCTGGCCAGATGCCCAGTGTGGAGCTCATGCCCAATGTGCTGGAGAAGTCCAGCAGGCATTCACTCTGGCTGCCCACAAACCTGCTGGGCAGACCTAGTCCATTCCGCCTCTGTTCCTAGTTGCAGCAGTAACTGTTCTGTTCTGTCTGCTTCCTGTTCTCTTCCTGGTTGCAGCCGTGACCCTGGGAAGGATACGCCTTCCCTTCAGATGCACATCTTCTGGCGCAGGGAGGCAGACTGCTAGAGAGGCCCTGGTACGCAGTGTAGACAAAATCAGCCCGTCTGACATGGCCCAGCCAACTGCCCACCCGCCCAGCATCACGCCCACGCTCTCAGGACGGCAGCGCTGCTGCTTTTAGTAGCTTGTAGGACAGTAATTTTCTCACTTTTTAAAAATAAAGATGTGAAATGCTCTTATCAGGTAAAGAAAACAGATCAAAAGAGAATGAATGTTGAGACAGAGGAGGACGACCTACACCTGTTCCCCCTTCTTAGTCTCCCTGCATGCTCAGTGACCCTGTGCACACCTGGGCTGCACTGCACGCCTTCTGAGTCCCAGCTGGACTGACGTGAGTGAGCCAGCTCACTGTCCTCTCTCTCCTCTCTCCTTCCTCTTCTAAGGGAGGATGAGGGGGGCCAAATCTAATGCCATGATGCTGGCTGGGGATGCTCCCTACGCTGCAGGCTGACTCACAGCTCTGCAGATACAGACCCCACAGAGGGCATCTCCTTGGTGTTCTGGTCACTGAGGCCTTCCCTCTGCAGATCCTGAGTCTTGATCTTAGTACTTCATACTCTGACTACATTAGTGCAGCCTAAATAATTTATAGGCTGGAATTGAAGTCTACCTGCCATTGGGAACATGCCTAGGAAGGGGTCTTCAGAATTGTCACTAGAGAGATGAACCCCCAGCACTGGCCAGCATGAGCCACTGGGTCCGACTCCAGTAGAAATGTAGACAATTGACATCCTCGGTCATCTGCTGCTCAGTAGGAATGTCACCTAAAGGTGGTAAGCTAAGTCCCAGATTCTCCATGAAAGCAAGCTGGGGGTGCCTGGCCCCTACTGATCTCCAAGCAGTATCCCCTGGGGTATTTGGAAAACTTGCTGTTATATTTGCTTCCTCCCTTGTTCCTGTTAAGACAGCTGTTTCCTGTCTGATCCCTGGCTGGAGGCTCAGTAGTGGAACACTGTGTGTCCTGGGTGAGGTCCTGTCCAGAGAGCCACAGTGAACTCTAGGAATAGCAGCCCCCAGGGGTGCACTCCAGCAGAAGATGTGGGCCTCTGAGAACTCACTCACACTGCTGCCAACACATTGTAAGATTAGGAGACGAAAGGTTTCTCTGGGCCAGGTCTGCCTCCTTCCGTAGGTCTGCAGCATGCCTCACAAGGTCAGAACCAGCTGGTGTGCCGGCCCCTGCACCCCAAGTGAAAACTCAGTGTGTCCTGTGAGAGCCACGCACCCCCAGCTCCGACAGGCCCCGCTCTCCAGAGAGCTGAACCCCTGACACTGTGGAGCTGCTGTAAAACAAGCGTCAGGAAAGCCACAGATTCACTTAGCCCACAAGTGCCAAAAAGCAGACTACTTGTCCACAAATTTCTCTAGGCCCAAAGAGAGTGATGGAATGTCATTCGGTACTCAAGTCTGAGCACAGTTCCCTTCTTGAGACCCCCTTCCAGTGTGACCAAGATGAAACTTTCATGGCAGTGGTCTCAAGCCACTGACTAAAATGTGCATTTCAGGGTCCTCATGCCCTAGTGGGGACACGGGCTTCGTGGTAGTGCTCCCTCGTCAGAAGATAATCACAATTTCATTCATAATTGGTGGCAGCAAATGAAAATCCCCTCCAAACACTAATCTGCAGGAAACTGTCAGTTACTGAGTCTTGTGTTGACAGTCTGTGATGGTCCTTGTGCCTTATCTGCTCTGGGGTGTATGTGACAGGTCCAGGCAAAGCTCAAGGCCTTTTGAAACAAGTGATGGTGCAGCCGGTCCCTGCCTGAAGCCACCTGTGCTGGGAGCTGTCCGCGGTGCTGCCGTGGGCGCCCAAAGGACGCTCTCCATGGTGCTGCCTGCTTTCGTCTCACAATTTCCACCCCACGTGCAGCCTCAGAACAGACCCCACTAACACCATGATCTCAGTTATGGCCCTCGACCTGCTCGATTAGGAGGGGCACACGTCTTGATAGAGATCTGGGGAAGTCTCACAGCATCTAATCATTTGTAGGAAGGAGACTGAAAGATTGAAAAGGGCCTGTTGGAAGGCCCAGGAGACTGGAGCCTCCAGTGACCTCCAGTGACCTCCGAAGATCTGGATGTTGCTATATCCACTCACAAATTTAAAACAGAACTACAGAGAGTCTTGTTTCAGGTTGAGGCAGTCTCACTCATGGACAATAACCACATAGAGCATACGTGTGGAAATCACAGCGCATCCTCCTGCGCCTACGGGTGTACCCCTCAGCTGAGCCAGGCTCACCTTGACTGACCCATCACAGTGCTTCCTCCCTGACTGCTTCACCTTAGCAGTAAATGCAAAGAGTGCACAGTGGCTGCTTACCAGGACAGATGTTGGGGAAACCTAACACAAGAGAGGCATGGAAGACAAACGTCACAGCCCCAACTCATGTCCCCATCTTGAACAGAACTTGACAGCCTTAGATAGAATCACCAACCCAGAGTCCAAGTCCTTGGCCAAATCTCAGGAGACACATCTCTAAACAGGACTCTTCTGCTTTTGGGTTATCTGCCAATAAGCTGATGATGTCAAGAGTGGCAATGAGCCGAGAATGTTCAGCCCCTGCCAGTCTGAGACTAGACAGCTTGTTCCATCACAGCAGCTTCTTGTCCCCTAAATTTTGATTCCTGTGTCAATCCCTGTGTAACAGTTCATGCAGTAGCACTGAAGAAGGACCTGCAGCAGAGTCTGGTTGGGGAGGAACGTTTCCCAGGGAGAATTTCCAGGACCCCTCTACCATTTCCTCACTTGATACAAGGAGAAATTTCATTCTTCAAGGACAGGTAATGGGAGTGATTTATCTCCATGAGTGAGCCTTCAGGGAGACAGAATTAGGGTTACAGTAACAGCTGGAGCATTCTCCCAACTACTCATCTCTGAGCCCTCTGTTCGCATGAAGATCAGACATTTTCAGAAATGCAAGCATTCCAACATTTTTGCAATGGGTGTATCATTCCTCTGTAAGCTTTCACCTCCAGGAGAATGGCAACAAAGCTAAATAATGTAAAGAACTGAAATGCTCTCTCTGAGGATTTATTTTCCTACCCCAGCTAGAGCTGCGCTAAGTGTGCATTGATGGCTGATTATAAGCACCTTCGGCTCATTCCCTTCCAGCTCAGGGTCAGGAAGGTCAGAGGCATTACCTTGCCCTGGGGTGGGGGGGATAAAAGGAAAGACAGGCTGATATCTCAGGCATTCATCTTCAAGCTAACAATTACTGTCTCTTCCCTCCTGTAATCCCAGATACTACCAAGTTGAATGGACACCAGCATTCCAGATAGCAGTTTTCACTGGGAATGTCAGGCCTTGATTTATGTGTTTAGCTTTCTTCTTCTGTGTCCTGACTCTTTGCTTCCAATTATGATTCTAGAATTCTAGCTCCAGCTTCAGACAGAGATGAGCTGGCTTTATAGAGTTCCTGACATAAATACCTGATATATCTTGGAAACCCAGCAAGACTCTAATAAGTACATTGTTGATGAGTGTGGGGTATTTAGCACAGCCTGGGTCAGGGTCAGGCTTTAAAGAGCAGGACCAAGTTATCATCCTAAAGGAAGGGCCAGATTTAGCTTCTGCTTCTAACTACTCATCTGCCAGCAAATGCAAAGATGGTAGCAGGGCAGTGGTCACACTTGTTCTTACTAGTTCTTATTCTAGTTCTTAAGAATCGAATCTCCCCAGACACATTACATGTTTTTTTTGCTCTGATCATCTCAAAGAGAACACCAGCCCTGAATGCCTGGCCTCGCATGTTCCCATTTATCCTCAACGGCTGCTCGGTGCCAAGTCTTGGTTTCCAAGCCTGGAGTCCATCATCAGCGACAGATGGACTGAGCTCAGTCCTGGGGAGGCGAGGACTCGGCCCCTCCTGGGGAGCCTGAACAGGAGAGAGGCTGGATTCTGCTTTAGGGACAATCTCTGAGATAAGCCATATGGTTTTCCGGAAGCAAGGGGCTCTGGTTAGTAATGGGCTTGTGGAAAAGGCTCTGTATCTGGGTCATAAGAAAAGCTGTCTGTTTATGTCAGAAAAAAATAAAAACAGAGACGTGAATAGTAACAGCCAGTTTCCTGTGTGTGTGTGTGTGTGTGTGTGTGTGTGTGTGTGTGTGTGTGTGCGCACATGTGTGTTGTGTGTGTGGTGTGGAGACGACAAGGCTGGTTAGGTCAGAATGTCTCCACATCCTTGGGAACAATCAGTACACACAGCATGGAGGGGAGACACCGTGGAGATTAAGAGCAGCAGTATGGGTGTCAGAATAGCCTGCTTGCCTTTGGGGGACTGTGGGGTCTGTAGACTTGGAGGAATCATCTGTTTGACAAAAGTGAAATGCGGGAGACACAAGGTAACATAATTGAAGTATGTGCCATTCTCTGAAATGCATGTGTAAGTGAGAAAGGTGAAGGGGGGAGGCTCAATCTCAGTTGGGACTGGGGAAGTGGTGGCCCAGAGTAGGTGTGTGGCACCCAAACCCATCATCCACACCCTGACCCCAACACTGGCCAAGGCACAGTGACAACCACTCCAGAGCCACAGAGATGGTGCCCCTGACACTGAGCACAGCAGAGTGCGCCCCCAGCCAGCGATTGTGAAAGTGCTTAGTCTCAGGAGCCCTCATCCAGTGAGGCTCAGGATGTGAGCAAGGCCAGAACCTGGACGGGGAGTCCTTGTCCCTAGAAATCTGTTTTCAACATCCCTGCACTGTCCATTCATCCCAATTCCCATTCTCCCACAGACAGGCTCCTTCCACAAGCCCGAGATCCCTGCCCTCCTCTACTGCATGCTGACCATCCAAGGGTCCTCCTTCCTGAGACCCTGAGATGGGGCATTCTGTCCCCATTCTGTTATCCATGAGAGCAGCAGGTAGTTTCAAGGGCCTGACGCTGCTCTTGGTTCAGGGACATCTGGGAGTGCAGCGCCTGCAACCCTAGGTTAGATCCTGGGCCCCACTGTCCTGGTTCGGAGTATCTGAGCCTCCAGGAAATAATGAGATGGGCAAACGGACACCCTTGGGGCTCAGGGCTGACAACTCTGTTGAGTGTGTGGCCTCCTTGATCCCCTCCCAGTCTCGGCACAGAACACTGGACACTTGTCCTGAGTTCCATGGGGACCCGAGCCCTTCCTTCTGTCTACTAGTTGCAGCTCTTGCTACAAGCCATTTGGCTACAGAGGGCTTGTTTCTGCCACGGGCCGGCCCGGGCCCCGGTGCCCATGCAGAGCACTGACTCAACAGCGAGTCAACAGCAGCTGTGCCCCCACTCCGCCACCCACTTCCCCGGCTCTGCTCCTTGGAGTCTTCACGAACGCTTGGAGGCCCCCCAGCCTACGCAGGCCCCTTCTGCCTCCAGATTTTCTCTAGCTCGGGAACAGGACTGCTCCTCCGGCTCTGTCTCCTGCCTCAGCCAGGCTCCCATGTGCAAGGCGCACCTGAGGCCTCAGGCTGTGGAACTGCCCCTGCATCTCTGCCTCTGCGGTGGGCTGACCGGAGGCCCTTCTCCCGGCTTCAGGGACTCCCTCCTGGTCTCACTCCAACTTCTCCAACCTGCTATGCCCAGAGCCTCACTTCCTTGAGGCCTGGGACAGGGCAACAGGCAGATCAGATGGCACCAAATGGCAACTTAGAGTTTGCAGCACTAAAGTCAGGTGACATGCAGACTAGACTAAGGTCACAACTCCTTGCTGCCTGTGACCCCACTATGCACGAACCCCCTTTAAAATGAGATGCGGTTTAGGGTCCTTGTTGACTCCGAAAGTCTAGGCCTGAGACAGAGGGGAATGTTTGGGGAAAAACAGGGTGTGACCAAAGAAAAGGAGAGGGGCTTCGTTAAGGGGTCAGAAAGGACATCGGTTCACCCTCTCTGGCAGAATCAAAAAGATCTGAGGACTAACAGCCTCTGGTCATTAGTGGTCGAGAAAAAAATGACCAGATGCGCAAACTGATTGCCAGGTTTCAGGAAATATATAAAGCCTCTTTCCTCATAAAGCTTGACACTTCTGTTAACATTTGAGTACAGGCAAGTATTTGAAATAAGGGATTTTTGTGGGTTTTTCCTGCAAAGAAAGGGTTTACCCCAAGATAAGCTTTTTTTTGAACCAGGCTCCACTTGTCGTCTCCTCCTTCTTACTGGGAAGGCTCCGCATACCCCACTCCCAGCCCCAAAAAGGATGTGCGGAGGCCGTGTCTCTGCTGAGCAGGCGCTTCTTTGTGCCCACAGCGGTCGGACCGGAATCTCAAACCTCTGGGGAGAGCCCAGACCTCTGGGCCTTTCTCTGTGAAGCCCAAGGCATGTCAGAGCTTCTTAGGAGGAACCTGCTCCCCGGCCACTCCCCCCATTTCCACTGCACCTGCACCCCTGGGGGCAGAGCCAAGGACGGCGGGAGGAGAGATGAGCCTGGGAGGCTGGGGACACAGGTAAACAAGACTCTAGGAGACAACCTGACAACAGCTAAAGTCTGGGAGGAAGGGAGGAGCCATCTCTGCAGCCCAGAGGCTGAGGGCAGAGGGGAGGTTGGGGGGCAGGAAGTTCTGAAGGAAAGTAAGGCCAGACCCTGACAGCAAGACAAGCAGCCCTGTGGAGAGGTGCTTCCTGCAGGGACACAGCCTCACCTGGAGCCTGGCCTCTGCCTGCTCCCAGCACGGAGCATGAGCTCATGTGTAGTCAGGGTGTTAGGGAAGTGGGAATGAAGGGGGAACAGTTAGAGGAGGGCAGGAAGCAAGAAGCATTTTGACACTTGGGCCCTCCGAGTCTCAGGCCTCATAGGATTGCTGGATCCCTGTCGTGTGAGAGCAGATGGGACAGTTATGTGTCCCTGTGTGTGTGTGTGTGTGTGTGTGTGTGTGTGTGTGTATGAGGAGGGGTTGTGCTATAGTCTCTGGGACAAAGAACCCCCACCAATCTCAGAGTTATTGCTCAAATCAGGACAGATAGACAGGCTACCTTCCTCCAAACAGAATCGACTGGACTCTCACCACTGACGGCCTTGGCTGGGACACCTGTGTGTGTCATGAGGTCCCACTTCCCCAGCCGGACAGGGGAAGAGTGGGTGAGCGCTGACAGGGCTGTGCAGGGTGGACGCCAGTGCACGCGGGCCCAGGGTCCTCAGGACCCAGCCCCAGCATGTTTCTGCAGGAATGGCACCTGCCGCCCACCAGGCCCGTCGTCGTGAGGAATGAGGGCTAGGATGAAGGGTAGAGGGTATTTTTAACTCTGCAGTTAGAAGTGCTGACTCATCAGCACACCTCCAGGGGGCTGGTGTGCTCAGTCTCCACTGGCAGGAAGTGGACATGGCAACTGCGCAGCAAGGCCGCGGAGGTCCAGGGCCATGGGCCGCTCACAGCCCCGAGGCCCAAGCCCGAAGGTTCCTGGCAGGGCAGGGGAGAATCCACAAGCACCGGAGTTCTGCTGGCCCCAGAACACAGACCACCTACGGGATTCACTTCAATTGGAGACAAAATGCATTTTCAGTCATTGGAGTTGCTCACTTACTTACTCATCAGATAGTTGAGCACTTACTATGTGCAGTCTGTGCTGAGTCTGGATTGCAGCTGACAGGGTTACTCAGCCCTTCAAAGTGAACCTGTTCAGGGATCAGGGGGTGGCCTGACTCTGGATGGCCCGTATGAGGAGGCGTCAGGCACGTATGCAGTCCCGTGAGCATGCATTTAGCCAGTGCACAGCCACAGCCGGGGAAGGGCTGTTCTGGAACCTGATTGTAGGGCACATGCCTGCTCCTGGACCCTCAGAGGTGAGCAGTCCCCTTGTCTGCACCGCCAGGGCTCCTGCTCGGTGATCTGTTTCCTCTGTCCTGTTTACTCCTGCCTCTTGACTGGCAGGTTTCACCCTAGTTCTCTCAACAGAAGAGATGTGCCTCTTTGATCATCATGCACTCAGCATGCATCCTGTGCTGAGTAAGCACCTCTCATGCACAACATGCTGTGTTTGGACCAGTACTAGAGCCACGCTGAACCAACTCTGCTTGCAGAATTGCTGTCACTTAGGAGGGAAGCCAAACTTGCAGTCGGAGCAGAGAGGGCTGTTCAATTTAAGAAAAGCTGGTAAAGTGGTGCAACTCCAAGAAGTGAGAAGTTGTTTCCCCCCGGGGCAGTCGGGGAACACTTCTTAAAGGCATTGCAACAAAGAGGCAGCTTTGAGGATGCCCAGGGCTCAGACATGCCTGGAGGTGAAGGGCATTGTGGTGTTACTGGGGGGCAGGAAAGCAGGCAGGAGAGGGCTTGTGGTGGGTTCTAGACAGTGTCGTTCATCTGGGGTCTGGAGTCTGGGGTCTGGGGTCTGGGCCCTGGGCCCTGGGCCCGTGAAGCAAAGACGACACAGCTGAAGGGTGTGTCGTGCTCACTTCGTGGATCTTGTGGCTGGGCTGACTAGTGTGGGAGCAGCTTCCAGACAGGGACTGAGGGGTCTGGAGTTTTTGTTGTCTGTTTCCCCACATGTGTGGCGGGGACCCCTCCCAGTGACAGTGGGGTCCAGTGTCTGCACGCACTCCGGACCTGACGCAGCCACAGCTCCCCACTTTCCCTCCAAGGCCTGTGCGCTCCTTTCACGGCATCCGAAATTTTTCTGTCTGGTCTGAAGGCTTGGGGGGCATTTACTGGTGTCACAGTGATACCCACCATCTACAGGCAGGGACTGGCAGCCAGGTCAGCCTTGCGTGTCTGCGCCCGACTTCCAGTGGCCCTGCAATCACCCTTCTGCCCCCGGGGAGTGGCCTCTTAGACTGCATCATTATAGGTTTAGACATCTCTAAACGCAGCAGGAAGACTTTCAGACGTATTAGCAGACAGGTCCCAAGAGGAGGCGTGAGCCACTGAGTACTTTTCAGAATGAGAAGCAGCAATGTCACCCAGGAGAAAAAGTCCCAGCAACCACTTGACCAATTTCTTACACAGCACAGAGCGCAGGGTGCTCCCTGCAGCCCCAGCAGGTCTCTGCTGGGGCTCAGGAGAGAATGGTCTCCTGTCTTTCTTCATGCAAGGAGGGGTGGAGGGGCCGGGTGCCGAAGGCACCTTGTGGGGACTGACAGGTGAAAAGCAGGCCCCACCCACAGGCTCAAGTCCCTGAGAAAACAGCTAAAGAGCAAGCGCAGCTTCAGGGGTAGAGTGGCCAGAGGCAGGAGCTGGGAAAAGCACACAGATTCCGGGTGCTGGGTGCTGCTGACCCCCGCTCTCCACATGCCTCCCTGCAGCTGCCCCTGCATGCCTGGCATCAGAGGTTCAAGGGAAAGCCCACCCTGACTAGGGCAATCCTCCATCTTCCCGGGGCCACGTGGTGCAGGTGGTGCTGGGGAGGCTCGGCACCATGTCCCCCCTGGCAGGGACCCCACCCCTGGCACTGTCCTTTCTACTGGCTTGGAAGCGCACACACTCACCACCCACCCTGCTCTGTCTCTGCTGCTCTTCTTGGTCCTGGCCTGGCTGGCGGGCGACTCCATGGTGGGAGGAAGGGGAAGCAGGAGTGAACCCTCCCCTCTCTTCCCCTACAGTCCCAGATTCTGCGCCCTCCCGCTCCTTCCTTCTCTGTGGACCAGGAGCCCAAACTCCACTCTCGCTCTGCCCGCCAGCGGCGCCAAGCTTGGCTCCTCTCTGGAGTCTGTAGGCTGTCAGGCTTCCATGCACCTGATTGGATGCCGGTGGAGGCGGGAGACCTGAAATGGATGCCCTGCCTTTGTGCCTCTTTGTCCAGCTGCCTCCCTGGGTTTAGGGGCCTGAGCTCTACTCCTGGGTGCAGGGCCAGCCCCAGGTGGTTTGTCTTCAGGGGTAGGTCTTACCTTAAAGCAAGCTTGGGCTCCCATCTGACATTTCAGTTCCTGTCTCTGTGCTTCTATTCCGGTGACTTTAGGCAAGTCAGTCCTTCTGTTCCTCTCCGCAAAGTAGGAAGGAAAACACCCACACCTGCTACATACTTTACGGGCTTTTCAAGAGGATTAAACAACTAACCTGCTGTCCTCCTCGGAGTGGGGAGACTGTAGAGAGACTCCTGGGTGGGGAACTACCAGCTCCAGGTTAGCTTTCAGGGTTCTGTGCTGACCATCCCCCAGGCTGGCCTGCATGGTGCTGCCTTCCTCACCTGCCCAGTAGGGGCAACCCCGGGTCCCCTTGGCTCTGAGGCGCTCGGCTGGCCAGGGACACTGAGCACCCACTTCAGCTTCCAGGCAGGACTCCGGTGACCCTCCCCTTGCGGGAAACCACGGAGCTCCCCACTGTCCATGCGCAGCAGGGATCACCCTTGATGGAGACTCTCTCCTCAGCCTACAGGCAGGAGCAGGACGTGGAGCTGGGCACCCTACCCCCCCTCGGCGAGGCCATCCGCTCCACAGTCTGGAGCAGCCCTGACATGCTGGCCAGTTCAGGTGAGAACCAGCCCCTCTCCGGTGTCCTCAGAACCCAACATCCTCACGTCATCTCCCACTCATGCGCCTCCCCACGTCTCCACCCTTCATTGCCATGTGGCTCTGTCCTTTCCATTGACATTTAGCTCTTAGTTCTACACCACCCACTCTCTGCAACCCGCTTATGGCAGAACTATGCACTCAACATTTTGGTCCAAAATCACACGATTCCAGGAGGGCTACCATACCCAGAATAATGAGGTTCTGAAAAGATGGGATTGGGGTAGAATTCTTCAGAAGGAACCAAGGACACTGGGCTCCCTAGTCAAAATTGGTATACAGGTGTCCCCCACTATTTGAAAGTTCCTTTAAGCCGTTTCACTTCCATGAAAGACTTATTTGACTGCCTGTTTTCACTATGAGAAAGAATCCAAAGAGAATTTCCATTTTTATGACACAAGGGAAAAGGTGAACCCGGGTCATCAGGGCTGCAGCCTCCCCCATCCCTCGTCCCCACCCCGAGGAGCTCCAGAGCATCTTCTGGGGGAATTCTCCACGGTATCTCTGCCTTTGCTCTGTGGGGTGTGATTTAGGTCTGATGTGTTGCTTGGTATGATTTGGTCAGTTATTTTGGTACCAGGGAGGCTGCAAACGTTCTCCATACCAACGCACAGCGCATCTTTGCTCTTGTTAGAAAGGCTTCAGTGCTCACTCACGTTCCCAGAGGGGACAGATTTTGGCTGCAATCACAGGGTTCCACTCCGTGAACTGTGTGAGGGCACACACATCCTGGGCACTCGGCCGCGCTCATCCACACAATAGGCGGGCTGGTCCCATCCACCTCACTGGTTAGAAGGATTTTAGGTGGCATGTTACCTCCACACTCTCGTCTCATCTGTGAAATGAGGCCTGGGGTTCCACAACCCTAAGATGCCCTGATCTGATTTTTATGGTTCAACATTAATGCCAGCTCCAGGCTCTGCCCCACGTGCAGGTACCTGAGGAGCCAGCCGCGAGTGACCGGAGGTGATCAGACGACCAGCCCGCAGGGATGCGGGGACCCCGTTATAAGTCGCTCAGTGAGAGCACGTTTAGGAAGTCAGTTTTCCTCTTCAGAGATAAACGATGCTGGTTAAGTCGTTCCACTCCCTGAAAGACACGTTGTGCTTGCTTTGGAGCTGGACGTGTGTCTGCGCGGTCAGTTCTATGCGTGTTAGTGGGATGGGGTCACAGCGCCAGACCAGAGATGAGGGCCGGGGGACCCTGGGGCATGTACTGCTCACTGTAGGTGCCGCCTGAGCCCCTGGTTTCTGTGTAACCTGACCAAGGAGAGTGCCTGGTGAGCAAACCTCCATGCCACGGAGGGGATTTAACCTCTGCCCTAAAAGAACATGAAGAGGTCTCCTGCTCAGACGTGGTGTTGAAGGGAGAGGTTCAGGAGCAGGAGTCTGTGTCCAAATGTTTTGAATTTTACTTTTTCTTTTTTGCTTCTTTTTCAGTTTTATTGGCTCCCTCTAGGGCGGGCTGATCACCTGTTAGTTTCAGGGTCCTCTGTCCCGGTGGCGTCTCGTAAGCAGGATACCTGTAAGGAAAGTGTGCCAGGGCACCCTGGGGCAAGGTGCTATAGCACCTCCCGGTGTCCCAGGCACCTAACCCAGGCTGTTTCTGTGTCTTGAAGGCAAAGGAAATGAGGTCTGTCCCAGCTCTGGTTCTTCCCCAGAAGCTCCAGAGCAAAGGCGGCCTGGACATCTGCCTCAGAGGGGGGCTTTGGCCAGGAAGGGGCGGGGTGCATGGACTCACTCCCTCTGCTCCTGCAGACAGCCAGCCCTGGACGTCGGATGAGACGGTGGTGGCAGGCGGCACAGTAGTGCTCAAGTGCCAAGTGCGGGAGCATGAGGACTCATCCCTGCAGTGGTCCAACCCGGCCCAGCAGACGCTGTACTTCGGGGAGAAAAGAGGTAGCCACCATGTCAGGGCACTGGCCTGAGAGGGCGGGGTCATGAATCCAAAGGGGCGTGCAGGTTAGCGACCCGAGCGGGTGCCTCGCTGCCTCGGCCGCACGCCTGTCACCTCTGGCCCCAAGGCAGTCGCACAGGCCCCCACAGACCTGGCCCCCACAGCCCTGAAACAACGGGGTTGCTCTGATGGTGTCTCCCGTGCTCCAGGGCCCAGGAATGGGACTCACAACTGATCAGCTTGGGGGAGTGTCCCCCAAATACAGCCGACTCCTCCCTGATTGGGCCAGGCTGGAAGGCCAGGCAGGTAACAGCCTGGTTGACACCTCCCCTGCCTGCCTGCCCGCAGCCCTTCGCGACAACCGCATCCAGCTGGTGAGGTCCACGCCCCACGAGCTCAGCATCAGCATCAGCAATGTGGCGTTGGCTGATGAGGGCGAGTACACCTGCTCCATCTTCACCATGCCTGTGAGGACTGCCAAGTCACTGGTCACTGTGCTCGGTGAGGAACCGCCGTGTCCACAGATGCCCCGACGTGGCCTGACAGCCCAGCCGGAAGTGCCACTTGCATTTCCTCTAGCTTCCTCTACCCAGGCTCTGGGACAAGTTGCTTACCCTCCAGAGCCACTGACAGGGATGACACCGCCTAGCCTGTCCTCCTCTAGGACCTTGGGGTCCCCAGCCCTGATCATAGTCCAACACAGCACCTGCCTGCTCCCTGCCACCTTCACATCCGTCTCTGGATTTGTTTCAGCCTTGCTGTCTCTGCCCAGGCTGTGGCAGGGTCCCTGTCAGTGTCACAGGTGCTTTGTCACACAGCCCCCCACCCACTGTCCCCTCCTGGTCCTCAGGGAGGTATCCAGAGAGAGTGGTGTCTCCTAGTCATCTCTGAGCCCTAACAGAGTAGCTCCCAGGAGCCCTGATCCCGAAGGTGCCTGGGCAGGAACTGTGGGCAGGAGCTCACAGAGCCTGTCCTCCCTGGGCCGCTCCTGGCCACGGCAGGAATCCCACAGAAGCCCATCATCAGCGGCTACAAGTCATCCCTCCGGGAGAAGGAAACCACCACACTGAAGTGCCAGTCATCGGGAAGCAAGCCTGCAGCCCAGCTCACCTGGAGGAAAGGCAACCAGGAGCTCCAGGGTGCGCCCCCCGGTCACAGTCGGGCCTGGGGCCGTCTGTGCCCGTGCATGCGCGGGTCACAGGGCCACCTAGCTCCGTGCGTGTGCATCCCGGTCACCCTGTACGCATGCGTGTTTCTCTAGGAGAACCTACTCGCGTCCAGGAAGACCCCAATGGTAAGACCTTCACCGTGAGCAGCTCCGTGACCTTCCAGGTGTCCCGAGAGGATGACGGCGTGGACATCGTATGCTCTGTGAACCACGAGTCTCTGAAGGGAACAGACAGGTCCACCTCTCAGCACATCGAGGTTTTGTGTAGGTCTTGGGCCTGGGAACGGAAGCGGGTGGCTGCAGTGGACGGGGGGGCGGCCAGGAAGCGGCCTCTGCACAGCCACTTAGGGCAACACGCTTGGCTTTGAGGGTCCTGCCTGGTCCCAAAGCGCCCTCCCAAGATGGCTGAGCCATGCGGGCGTGTGCCGGCCAGAACCAGACCCCTCTCCCTCACTGGCTGCACACTTCTGACTCTGACCTCACGCTGACACCGACCTCTGATCTGACCCCTGGTGCTGCTCTCTGACGTTGTCAGGACTTGCTTCCAGTGAGCTCCAGCATAGAGAGCCAGAGGTTCAGCCCAAGGATGAGCAAGTTCATCCTGGTCACAAGTCCGCGTCACCCACTACGCCCCGGCCATGCAGGGCCCCCTTGCCCCTGCTCCCCAGCCAGTCCCGGCATCGCCACTGGCAGCAGAGCAGTGGCTTAGCCACTGAGGAGACACAGCATGTGGAGCTGGGCGGTTTCAGCTGGCTTCCCTTCTCCACAGACACCCCAACAGCGAAGATCACAGCAGAACCCCAGCACCCGCGTGAAGGCCAGAAGTTGCTGCTACAATGCGAGGGCCATGGCAATCCAGCGTAAGTGTTGGGGTGCCCAAGGACACGCCCGTCTCCGGGAGCGCCCTCCCCTCCGTGGACCCCGCTCATCTTCAGGCTGCAAGTGGAGGGACCGACTAGCCGACCCCCACATTCCTCAAGGGTGATGTGACCTAGGAGCCCCTCGACACTTGCACCCCTGGGTCCCCCTGAGCCCTGGAGCATCTGGAGTCTGGCTCCATGATCAGACCTTCCTCGCATGTCCACCCACAGCCCCCAGCAGTTCCTGTGGGAGAAAGAGGGCAGCGTGCCGCCCTTGCGGATAGCCCAGGACCGAGCGCTACTCTTCCCCTTCCTCAACAAGAGTGACAGCGGCACCTATGGCTGCACGGCCACCAGCAATATGGGCAGCTACAAGGCCTACTTCACCCTCAACGTGAATGGTAAGCCTGCCAGCCAGCTCTGCTGCCCCGCTGACGGTGTCGCCTGCGTGCTGGGGCACAACTGGACCCTGTGCTGGCCAGGGAGCTGGGCACAGAGCATGCAGAAACCTGTGCCTCCCTCTCCCACGATGGGCTGCCAGCTGCCGGACATTTGGCTGTTGCTCCGTTTGTGGAGGATGACTTCTGTGATGGGGCATGTGGGGTCCAGCTGCCCCAGATCCTTCTGAAGACAGGGCCTCACCCACGGGCCTCAGGCAGCAGGTGCTGTCTCTGCCCAGAGGGTCTTCCCTTGGGGGTGACAGGATGCACTGAGACCCCTCTGTGGGGAACTATGGGAATTCCTGAAGATGCCACTGGCCAGAAAGTCCTAAACCTTTCCTCAGAAAGGAGCATCATGATTGGGCCTCACAGGCTGCCCTATTGGGCACCACTGAGCAGGGGAGGCAGCCAGCGTCAGCCAAGAGACCTATAGTTGGGGACCAGTGTCTGGTTGGAGGTCCACTAGAGGGGCCACCTCAGCAGAGCAGGCTGAGCTGAGTGGATGGCAGGAGCAAGACGGATGTGCAGGGCCCTGGGGCACCCTGACTGCCCCAGATTTATCCAGCTCAAACTCAGGACCCTCCTGGCTGCTGGAGAGCCCATCCTGGTTCAGCAGACCCTCTGTCGGAGAGCAGGTCCTGGTCTAGAGCGACCCCTGGTGGTGGCTCTGGTTACTGCGTGTCCTTCCCAGTGCCGATGACAAAGCTGGGGTCCTCCCAGAACAGGGGCCTGCGATTGGACACAGAAGTGTTTGTGACCATGGAAACCTAAGCTTTGCTAAGAAATTCCCCGCCTTTGGAATAATTGCCCAGGATTGATGTTTTGGGTGTTGTGTCCCTGAGAAGAAGATATTGCTTCCTTTACCCTGGACACTACCCACCCCTTAGGAGTCACCCAGCAGCTCCCTCTCCAGGCACACCGTGAAAAGTCAGAGTGGATGTTTTCTTTTCAAACAAGGCAGATACCAGACATGGGCAAGGAGCTGCAGTCCCGGTGCAGTCCAGCCTGAGGGCTCATGAGACAGAAAAGACAAGGTCAATGTGATTGGCCCCGCAAGTGTGGGACAGCAACATCCCCCGTGGAGAGCCCTCCGTGGCCCACGGAGGGGGCATGTGAGGGCCAGTGTGCAGGGGCTCACCTGTCTCGCTGTCTTTGGCATGAAGCCCGGTCTGCAGGCAGCCCATTGTGCATGCTGGAGTCTATCCTCTGCGGTGCACAGGGACAGGCCCCTGTGTTCAGCGCTCTGGGAGGGAGCCCTGGGCTGTGTTCACCAAACACCTGTGGGTGGCAGAGATGAGGCTGGAACAGAATACTGAGTTCTGCTGGAACTCCAAACCCCTGTCAATGGGGGCAGTCGCCCCCACAGCCCATCAGCCTTTTCATGAGGCTGCCAGAAGGACAGAGGGAGGTAGGGAGAGGCAGGACAGCGGACTCCAAGGATACAGCCTTGATCTGTGACCGATGCCGAGTCGAGGCTTGATCTCCACTAAGGGTGGAATGCAACAGATTCTCTTTTCAACGATCACTGAACTCCTGACTCCGCAAAGACCTGGGCTACAATAAAGCCCAGTCCTCCTTCCTGAGCAATGTGCTCCCTGCTGTGAGGGACTGAGGGATGCAGGCCCAGGCCAGAGGTGCCAAGGTCAGGTCCCCATCTGACTGCCACCCTCCCCGCAGACCCCAGCCCCGTTCCCTCGGCCTCTAGCACCTACCACGCCATCATCGGTGGAGTCGTGGCTTTCATCGTCTTCCTGCTGCTCATCCTGCTCATCTTCCTCGGCCACTACTTGATCCGGCACAAAGGTCAGCACGGGGGAGCATCTGGGTGGGGCAGGGGCAGGAGATGGGCAGCAGGAAGGCCTCTGGAGTGTTATAGAGAGCAAAGGGCAGCCCCTCTGATCACTGAGCCCCCCGGCCCCATGTAGATCCCACCTCAGACTCCTGACACTGCCCACCACGTCCGCAGACCCTCTTGCATTGTCTTTTCCTGACAGACTCTCCCTCCTGCCCTCTGGCCTCCTGCCCGCCTGTCCCCACACCACCCGTGATCTCCTCTCCTCGTCACGGCCCTCTCCCTGCCTCCCCTTGCTTCCTCCTCAGACCCTCTGGCACTGCACCCCACACAGCAGTCAGTGCAGCAGCCCCACTCCTCTCATGAGCAGCGGGCACCTGGCAGCAGCGTATATGTGCATGCGCACACACCTGCACACGTGTGCACCATTTGGGTCTGTGTTGCAGATGAGATTTGAGTCGAAGGCAGGACCATGGATATGGGGGTGTTGGATGGGCCAGAAGAGGGCTTGGGGGCAGGAAGACACTGGTGGGCAGGGCAGCGGGGACATGGGGACCTTTGGCAAGTGCTCTGAGGGCGCCTCTCTCCTCAGGCACCTACCTAACACACGAAGCAAAAGGCTCTGATGACGCTCCCGACGCTGACACGGCCATCATCAACGCGGAGGGCGGGCAGTCAGGCGGGGACGACAAGAAGGAGTACTTCATCTAGAACCCTCCGCGGCCCGGGGACCCCGGACTTGTACAGAGCGCCCCCGGCCGTCCCGCCTGCCCCCTGTACAGAATGTCTGCTTTGGGTGCGGTTTTGTACTGGGTTTGGAGGGGGGAGGCGGGCGGGGGGAGGGTTGCCCTCAGCCCTTTCCGTGGCTTCTCTGCGTTTGGGTTACTATTATTTTTGTAACAATCCCAAATCCAATCCGTCTCCAGGCTGGCGGGCAGGGGTCGTGGTGGGGTCAGAAGGCCTGGGACGCTGAGGTCTGGGGGACAGGTCAGGGAAGGAGTGCAGGGTGGAGTCATGACCCCCAGGACAGAGTCGGGAAGGTGAAGGTAGGGCTGGCTGGAGCAGTTTCCTCTTCCTCTCACTCACCCTCTAGCTGTCACAGAGGAGCAGGGCTGCCAATGCCCCTCTTTACCACCACAGTCAGGGTGCATAGGTCCCCAGAGGTGAACTGCAGGTGGCACACAGGCACATGGACCCTGCATGGCAACAGGAGGACTGGTCTCTGCAAGGCAAGTGGGTGTGGAGAGGAAGGTGGACAGAGGCGCCCCCTCCCCCGTGCCTCACAAGTGGCCAGGCCCTTTCCACAAGCCAACTGGGACCTGCAGCCCCTCCCTGCTCCAGCAGCCGTGGAACCGCTGGGGGCTGGGACGCGCTAGGTCCCTCAGCCCCCAGGCCTGTTGCATGGCACCTTCCCCTATGGCGACGCCACCTCTGCCCTGAGCCCGCTGTCCCTGAGCCTCCCCCGGCCAGGCAGACGAGCCCCAGAAACACTAAAGGCGCTTCACTGCATTGAGCTGTGTCCTGCCCCAACTGAGGGTCATGTGAGCTCTGTGTGTATGTGTGTGCGTGCCTGTGTGTCTACACGTGTGTGCACGTGTGCTGAGCATGCATGTGTGCACAAGTGTCTGTACATGTTGGTGAGCCTTGTGTGGTAGGTATGTGCACGCGTGTGTGCGTGTGGGAGTGAGCGACGGGGTCGGTGTGTGTACATATGTGTGTGGGAGTGACTGAGACTGTGTGTTTACATGCGTGTGTGCACGAATGAGAGGGTCCTGGGCAGGTGGGGAGGCCTGGGGGGCCGAGGGTCCTGCCAGCTCCATGCTTCCCTGGGACATGGCTGTGTTCTGAATTCTCCAGCAAGGCCAGGGCCGATCAGTCCGGGTGTGAGTTGTTCCACTGTCCATCGTCCCCCGCACACAGCCGTCGGCCCCGTGGCATCAGTGCGCAGCCTTCCTATGCACCTCAGGCCTCTCCTGGCATGGAGCCAAAACATCTGACCCTCCTGCTCCCGAGTCTGCCCCTGTGTGGAGGGCATAGAGCCAGCCCTGTCCCATCACCACCTTAGACACCGTCTCCTCCAGGTCTGGGGAGGAGGCTGCCCCCTGCCTGTCCCCAGGGCCCACTCAGACCCAAGTCTGGGCCCCAGCATGCCCACCTGTCCTGACACCGGTCGAGCATCTCCTCAGGCCTGCGCACGGGCAGCCTCCCCTGAGCCAGGCCGCCCACAGCAGCCGGGCCTGGTGGCCAGTCCCTGTCCCCTAGCGCCTGCTCTTGGGAAGTGACTTTGCTCTTAGCTGAACCACTCTGTCCGTATTACACAGAAGCCATATTTGTACGGGGCGGGAGGGCGTTGTGCTGTGTGTGTCTGTCGGGGTGGGCGGGGAGGGTCGTGTATCTTTATAATCTTTCTAACTCCTGTGCTAATCTCAGAGGGCCGCCCTCAATATATCTGGTTACTGTGTCCTCGGGCTGCGTCCTTCTTACTCCTGCATGGGGGGTGGGGGCAGGTTGTGAGACCCGGCTGCCCTCAGGTGCCATGCGCCCCTCTCAGTGGCATCTCCTTAAGAAGGACACTCTCCAGGGACACCTTTTCCAGGAAGAGCCTGTGCTCGCCTCTGGGCTGGGGAGGGAGGCACAGCAGACACCACTGACCGATCAGCTCAGTGCAACACCCGAAGGCTTTGTCCCCTCCTGTCATACCTGCAGCAGAGCTGGTGTCCTGGGAGGGTCATCGTGGGTGACGAGAGGCTGCCCAAGGTGCCCCCACTTCCCTGCACAGGTGTCCTCACCACCCTTCCCAGCCCTCTGTCTCCATGCCCCCCACCCCCGTCCAGGCTCAGTCCCCCCAACAGAGGAAATAAAGTGAGGGTGGGGGCCCACTACTGACTATGGGAGGGCAATGATGGGCTGGGGAGAGACCCAAAAAGCTTAGAACAATGGCAGCTCCCCAAGACACTCTACATCTCCCCACGAGGCAGCCATGGGCGGTCCAGCTACCGAGAGCAGGACCCAGGGCAGCAGGCCCTGCCTGAGCAGCTTGACGCCAGGGCCTCCGTGGAGTGCCCATCCACGAAATTTCAGTATGCAGCTGACTGTGACCCCAGCCTCCCACCCAACAGACCCCAAATCCAGAGAGCAGGACACACCTGACTCGGCACACTATCCCCACTCACCGCCCCAGAGGTGTGCACCTAAGCACACGCTTTACTCTGTCGACAGAAGCCAGTACTGCCACAGACTCAGGATGCAGGAGTGATGCCTCCCCCAGCACCAGTGCCCCCTCCCCCAGTGTCAGCCCCCCTCCCTCACCAGTGCCCCCTCAGCCCTCACACACTAGCACCCCTCCCACCAGCTCCTGGTCTCCCCTGGATGGAGCAGTGTGAGTCAGGCCTGCCCTTGGACCTCCCAGTTCTTATCTGTACAGGCACACAGCCCGTCTTCCTTCCTTCTTGAGGAATCCTTTCCCTTCTTGCTGGGAATCCCCTGGCTTTGCAACCCCCTTCACCTTTGGGAAAACACCTCTTTCGTACCCCCTTTTCCTCTCTGAGTGTAGGTCCCCAGAGATCCACCCCAAACGGGAAGCGTGCCCTCCCAACAGCCCTGCGGCTGCAGCCTTATTAGCGGCCCCTTATCTGGAGCGGCAGCCTGAGCTGCTGGCCATGGGGAACTGTCTGCCCCGGGTGAGTGAAGCCGTCCCCTGCCCCTTCCCTCGCCTCAGACAACGACCCCCTCCCGCCAGCCAGCCCTCCTGCCAGGTCCCCACTGCCCCATCCTTCTGTCTATCCATCCACCCTCCAGCCCAGCCCCTACCCGCCCCGCTGGCTCTCCTGCCTTCTCCTTCCTCTCGGCATCCTGAGCTCTGTCCCCTCCACCCGCCGGGCCGGAGACACTGACCGGCCGTGATCCTGCAGGTGGACAACTCCTCCTTCACCAGTGGCAATGCCAGCGAGCTGGCCCTGGGAGACGCGTTCTGGAGTGAGCTGAATGAATCCGACTACCTGCTGGACTATAACCACAGCGATCTGGAGGCGGCCGCCCCCTGCCACTCCTGCAACCTGCTGGATGAGCGGTTCCTGCCCTTCTTCCTCCTCACCAGTGTCCTGGGCCTCCTGGCCAACGGGGCCGTCCTCTTCGCCCTGCTCAGACCTCCCCTCCACTGGCAGCGCTGCCCCCACCGGCCCATCCTGGTGCAGCTGGCGGTAGGCAGCGGCCTCTGTAGCGCGGTGCTGCCCGTCCTGGCTCCGGGGCTGGATGGCATCCGCGCAGTTCCCCTGTGCCACCTGGCTCACCTGCTGTGGTTTGGCTCAGCCTTCGCCCAGGCCCTGCTGGTCACGAGTCATGCCTACCTGGGCCCCAGGCTGGGAGCAGGCTGGCACCCAGGGCTCAGGCTGGGGCTCATGCTAGGACTGTGGGCTGTGGCTGTCCTGCTGGGGCTGCCCAACACCCTGGCCAGTGATATTTCCCAGGGGCTCTGCACCCTCGGCAAGGGCCGGGGGCTGCTGCCAGCCATGCACGCTGCAACCTGCTTCACGGTCTTCGTCCTGGTGCCCCTGGGCCTGCTGGCCGCCAAGGGGCTGCAGAAGGTGTGGGGCTGGGGGCCGTGCCCCTGGGCCGATGTCCTGTGGGCCTGGTTCCTGTTCTGGTGGCTTCATGGGGTGTTTCTGGGGGTGGACACCCTGGTGAGGTCCAAGGTCGTGGTGCTGTCCACGTGTCAGACCCAGCAGACCCTGGACCTGCTGCTGCAGCTGACGGAGGCGCTGGCCATCCTGCACTGCATGACCACACCCCTGCTCCTGGCCCTGTCCTGCCACAAGGCCACCAGCACCGCCACAACACCCCTGCCCCTCCCAGCTGGACAGTCCACTCACATGGACACACTGGGGGACAAACCCAGCCCTCTCCCAGATTAAAGTCCTGACTGCTTTTGTGAGCTGCTTCTCTTCTGTCAGGGTGAAAAGAGGAGCCGGCGTAGACAGCTGGGCTGGAGCCCTGTCCTGTGACTGGCCCTGCAGATGGGGTGGGCTGGAGTGCAGGGTGGGGCAGCTACCTGTGGCCAGAGGCGACAGATGAGAGATGGGGCCTGGGAGATACCCAGATAAGAGTGGGAGGGGCCTTTCTTTCCCTTCAAAACCCTTCTCCTGGTGTGGGGTGCAGTGGGCAGGTACAAGGATGGAGAGAGGTATGTCCTGGGGGCTTGGTTCTTCCTGGGAACAATGGAGACCCCTTCAGGGTGTCTCTCCCAGTCGGGGTCAGCATGACACTGGTTGCTGGCATTTGCCAGGCCTGCATCTGCACTGGGAGCTGCAGGACACGCATGTCTGACAGCACTCACGCTCCCACACCCCACCTCGTCCCTGTCAGCTGGCCCCAGGACATCCGGATGCAGACGTGCACCTAATCCATGTGAGCTTTCTTTACAGATCTTTTCTGTGTGGGCAACAGAGGGACCAGGCCACCTTCAAGTTCAGGATCCAAGCCCCTGTCAAATCCGCCTGAAACCAGCCTCTCCCTCGGCCCTGTTCACCCAGCCCCTGGCGCCCCCAAGGGTCTGGTGTTTCCCCACCACTGTGGCCAAGTTGGGGGGGTGATTGACAGGACAGTGAGCAAGTTGTCTCCTAAGAGACTGCTCCTGTGGCCCATATGTCACCTCTATCCTAGCAGGCACCCGAGTGAGTCCTCTCTCCACCCCGTTACACCTGAGCCCAGCAGGGCCCACATGTCACAGCTAAGCCTGCTCCTCCCCATGAGCCCATGCTGCCGGACTGTTTGGGTCTAGAGTAATCAGAGTGTCGGGGGAGAGGAGATGACTTGGGGACCCAGGCTGGCTCCAGGATCCAGAACTTTCCAGGTGGTAAATCCTCTAACCCACCTGGCTCTCCACACCTGCACACTGCTGAGCGGAGCACCCTAAGGCAGGCCTGGCGGAGACATTCCAAAACAGAAAGGAAGAGAAAGGAGCATTGGCAAAGACACTGGGCATCCAAGCCCGGCCCTGGGGTGTGCAGTGCTGCCTGGTCACACTTCGCCCGCCAGCTCCCGAATGGACCCAGAGTGCAGCAGGAGAGGGTGGCATCCACTTCCCAAACTTCCAGGTCAACCCCATGCCCGAGGGCTTCACCTAAGGCCCGGGGTAGTGCTGCTTGTCCAGCCCTAGACAGAGGCCCCCGCCTGCGCGGGCTGCAGGAAGGGAGGGCAGAGGCAGGAGCTGTGCTGATAAGAGCAGGCTGGGCGCCTCCATTTATCACCCACCTACCCTTCACATCTCTTTATCTCTGCCCTCAGACCCTCCTGGAGCCCAGCCCTGATCCGTCCCCTCCTTTCCCTACAGGCTGGCCGCTCCCAAATTGGGCTGCATCCAGCTTTTCGGCAACCCTCCAGGAATACAAATCCTGTTTCCTTAGAGCCTTCAGAATTTAATCTTGGGGTTGGCAGGGACTTAGGTGCCCTTGGTGTAGACGAGTTATTGGGCTCCTGGCTAGAGAAGAAGCCCAGCGAGAGGGACGAGAGAGGCCAGCCCTCAGGAGCACCGGCTGGTCCCTGCCTCTCCCAGGGCACACCTTCCTGGAGGGACGCCGGCGCCTCGGTGCCCCTCAGCTCCTGAGCTCACAAACCGTTGGCCCTCAGCCCTCTCACCCGCCTGCCCGTTGCGCCTTCCTCTGGAGTGTCTCAGAGGAGCTCCCCCACAGCAACTTCACTGGGATTTCAGCCCAATTCATCGCCAACTCTAATCGTGGGGGATCGGCCTGAAAACCATCGTATGCTACCTCATTATTCTGACAACCGCAGCCACGCGGGGCACAGGGAGAATCGAGGTTTTAATTAACAATAATGCACCTTGCAGACGCATGTGACTGGGTTAATTAACAAGCCGAAGTCCTTCCAAATTGCCTCAGACGGAGGCGATCCTGCAGGGGGGCGAGGGACAGGTCGGGGAGGCCTTCAGCAGAAACGACTTTTCACTTTTCTCCTTCCCGGAGCCACTGGGTTCAGGGGGCTCCTGGAGAGGCAGGGGGCTCCTGGAGAGGCAGCCGGCTCAGGGGCTTGCGGACATTGCTTTGGGGGGACTGCCAACATCTGTGTCAGCAAATGTCGGACCCCTTGAGCACATCTGTGAAATGAGGGTGGTAAGAGCTATAACTCAGTACTCGTCTCTGCTTCGTGTGCGAGCGTCAGCAACCTTGTCCCCAGACGCCCATCCTCTCATGCCCCCTGTGCTCGGCCGTGTTGTGGAGACACTCGGTGTCACCTGCTCCCTGAGACTTTGGGAGAACACCTTCACGGGCCTGGGCCTGCAGTTCCCTGAACTACATGTCCTCTAGTCCAGAAGGTGACAGCGTGTGTGTCCCTGAGTGTGTGTCCCTGAGAGTCGGGGCTGGTCTCTTCCCCAAAGCAAGTAAAATTGACCTGGGAGGGGGGCCAGAGGGCTCTTGGAAAACCCACCAGTTCATGGCCTCTGGTGTTTCCTGCTGCACCCTGACCTCCAGGGAGGGGACTGTGAACTGTCCCCTGGCCTGACCTGGGGGTGCTCCTGGCAGCCATTCCTAGGGCCACAGCCCCCCTGCCAAAGGCTCCTTCCTGTCTCCACCCAGGTGCCTGCCCACCCTTGGGGCACAATGAAAGACTGCTTCCTTCATCCTTTCCAGACATTGGGGAGGGACAGTCCCAGAGGCCCCTCCATCTGCTCCCTGGGGTCTTCTCTATAAGACCACTAACCTGCCACAGAGAGCAGGCCTCGGGCTAGAGCCTGGAGTTCAGGAAAGGGGTTAGGGACACGCCCTGCAGCCTTGGGGTGAGGTCACGTGTACAGAGGTGAACTCGGGGTCTGTCTGCAGATCATCAGACTCTTCTATACCCTCAGTCTCTGCCCACCATCCCTCAGTCTCCAAATCCTCCACTCAGGTCTCAGGCTGAGAGACTGAAAGCTATTGAGACATCTGGCCTGTGACCTTGCTTTGTGTTAGGGACTGGGGCACACCAGCCACTGTCTGCTTGGTGTCAGTGCTATCTCCCTAATAGGCTGCAGCCTGGTACAGCAGGGGAGGCGGGAGGGCTGTCACCCCCTTCTTCATGTGAAGACAAGGATGCTGGGGACCACCCCTGTCCCTCCCACTGCTCCAGATGGCAAGTGGCCCCACCAGCAGATGCCAACCCAGAACCCCTTTTTCTTAGATCCCTTTGGGCTAACCCCATGTTTTCCCTCATGGCCATTTGGGCCCTGCCCCTGTGCCCCACCCTGTGCTCACTGCTCTACTCACTTATCTCTGTGGCCCTGTGGCTTGCTGGGTGACGCCTGTGACTGAAGACCTTACCTCCAACCCACCACATTCAAGGGCTCTGAGCAACACACTCATGAGCGTCTGCTTCCTTCCTGCCTCATGCAAGGCTTCCAGCCCTGTTCCAAAAGCCTGGACGTATTTGAATTCTGACACCCTCAGAATTCAGTGGCCTCCCTTGTCAGCCTCATCACAGCTGACACACTCAGCAAGGTGGGGTCTCAACCTGAGCCCTCTGGGAGCAGAGGACAAGAGGAGGCTGGTCCTAGAAGCCCACCCTGAGGAGCAGGGGCCAGGGCCCTAGGCCCTTAGGCCCTTCCTTCATAACCTAAGAGGGTGGGATGTTGGTCCCTGGCAGGCTGCCCTGTCCAGCCTCCCTGGAAAGCTCTGGAAGCGTGGGCAGGGTCAGCTGGAGGGAATGTGTTTGGGATAGAAAAACTGCAGAAACTGAATATGATGCAATAGCAATCAACATGAACCTACATTCTAGAAAGCCCGTTGCATCAAAGCAGGATGGAGGAGGCCTGCCGCCACGGAAGTTGCAAAGGCAGAAGCCTTGTCGCTCGCATGGTTTGCACTGCACAGGGCCCGGGCGTGTGGGGCCAAGAGTCCTGCAGACGGGCCAGCCTCCCTCCTGCCTGCATGTCCAGGGACCTGACGGGGGAGCTCTCCCAGTGTCAGCCCACTGCTGCCATGGCGGTGGGCGAGGCCTCGCCCTGTGAGTCAGGACCAGCAGGAGTGGCAGAGACCAGACAAGTGACACAGGTCATCGCCTGGGGAGAGTCCAATGGTCCTGACTCAACACAGGTCTGAACCTGTCTGGGACCCCAGGACTCAGCCTGGGGTCTATGTGCTGATGAGGAGTGAGCTCAGGATTCCCTCTGGACCCTGGAGTCTGGTCTCACCAGCCTGCCTAACTGCTGGATGAACTCCTTAGGCTCAGAGCTGGGAAACTGGACTCTGGGAACTGGTTTGTGGAACACTGAAGATGCCCTTCCCGGAGAGCTAGCCCAGTGTCCCCTTGCTGCTCAGAAACCTTCACTCCAGCTCCCAAACACGTTCTACCTGAGAACTGTGGGCTCCCAGGGCTCTGGGGGGAGGAGGAGTGGGTTCCTGGGTGACTCTATGGAGTCTGAGGGCCCTGGGAAGACTCTGGGGGTCTTAGGGAACTGGGGGGCTCTGTGGGGACTCTGGGGGAATCTGGGACCTGAGGAAGCAAAGCGCCTGTGCACACACGGAAGGAGGAATGGAGGAAGGGGTGCAGAATGCAGAGTTCTCCACCCCTGCCTGTGTCCAGAGCTCATGGCCTGGGACACTGGCCATCAGCAGGGCGCCAAGGAAGACACAGGTACAAGGGGTTCTGGGTGCAGCTGAGGATGGCCATGCCAGTCTGTGCTCATACTCCATGCTTTGAGAAGACAGTACCCAAGGGGACAGGCATAGCAGTGACACCTGCCTGACCCAGACTTAACCCAGACACTCCTGGACACATAGAAGCTGAGGAAGGAATCACACTCAGAAGAAACAATGAGCTGACAGGTGGAGTGCCATCCCTCAGACCCCACAGCTCTGCCCCCACCTCTCACCCCCAACTTGACCCCCCACCCTTAATCCTGCCACCTCTGACTTAATACCTCTGACCCCACGTCTCTGCCCTGACACAAAGCCAGCGGTGTCTGCTGAGACAGCTCAGTGGGACGGTGGAAGTTTCCCCTGAGGGGCGCTAGCGGGGTGGGGGTGCTGCGGGATGTGCTGCCAACTGAGCTGTCTGCAGACATAAAACCCTCTGGCTCTTCCTAGGGCAGAGGAGCCTCAGCCGAGCCCTCTCCTCCTCTCAGCGCTGTCCCCTGTCCCGAGCACTAGAGGCTCCGTCCAGGAAGCAGGCAGTGGTGAGATTATCTGCTCCCTGCTCTGGAAGGATGAAGTGGGGCTGTGGCCACAGTGCCAGTGAGACCAGAGCTGCAGGGCATCTGGAGTCCAGGTCCTAACCTTGCCCAGATGTGTCCTGTGGGCAGACACTGTCCCCACTGACCAGGCCTGTCTGATCTGGAGGGCCGGCCAGCAGGTTGCCGCACATCCTGCCCTGACATGGCGCCCTCCACAGGGCACGACACTGTCTCAGTAACTCTTGGAGTCGCATGATGAGGAGGGTCTGCGGGGCTGAGGAAGAATAACCAACAGTCAGGACAGGACCCAGGACAAGGCCTCTGTGCAGAGTAGGTTGGGCACGGACAGCCTCCAGACAGCTTCCTGGCTCCAGCCAGCTCACCCAAAACCACTCCCCTGGGATCCAGGGGCCTCTGCCCTGCTGTCCACATCCACTCGTGTCCATGCCTCCTTCACCAGCGTGCAGCCGGGCCCTCTGACCTGCTGACCCTGTCTCTCTAGTCCACCAGCCCTGCCTAGAGGCCTGGCTGCGGGCACGTGGAGGCCCTGTTGGAGCCATGGCGTCATCCAGTTGTGAGCTGTGGGAGCAATGTCCTCAGGCCGCAGCTCGGACCTCGTCCCTTGTCAGCGGGTCGCACCAGGTCCCACGCTCAGCGCGGACATCGCAGAGGAAGTGGATGGTCAGCTTTCTTGTCTCGCAGATGTTGCTGTGGCTGAAGGATGTGGCTGCTCTGAAGCTGTGACTCAGCTGTCACCTGACCACCCTATGGTCCAGGCAGGGCTGGGATATGGGGCAGAGGCCCCGGTTACTTCTGCAGAATGTACATGTAGGGGGAACAATCCTGCAGATGGTCTCCCAGCCTGCCTGTGCAGCAGGGGCCCAGATCGGGTGAGGGGCACAGAGAGGTGCTGTCCACCACAGAAGCTGCTTCTGTCCTGACACCAGGGGAGAGGGAGAGTGTGCACATCTGACATCTGTGCACAACTGCCTATCTAGATGCCTCTACACGCATCTACACCCATCTACATATCTACATGAATCTACACGCCTCTATGCGCATCTACACACCTGCACACATCTACACATCTACACACATCTACACACATCTACATGTACCTACATGCATCTACATATCTATGCAAATTATACACAGCTACACAGCTACATACATCTATACATGTATACACATCTAATACAGTCTCACATCTATATAAACACATGGAACTACACACATCTATACAGAATTGCATACATTTACATAAACAGCAGAATACGCAATTTTAGTAAATGCAATTATTTCACATCATGTTGTCATGGATCTTCCTCTATGTGCATTTTCCTTCTCACCTGCCCATGGTCCTGAGGCCAACACTGGATGAGTGTGCATGAGTGTCATGGGAATAGGGGTGAGAGAGGACAAGGCCACTAGAGATCCCAAGGTCACACCCTTATGTTCATCTAACACAATAACTGTGCTGATCCTGAGTTCATCCTCTACAGTCACACCCCTGTGCTCATCTAACACAATAACTGTGCTGATCCTGAGTCCCTCCTCTACAGTCACACCCCTGTGCTCATCTAAGACAATAATTGTGCTGATCCTAAGTCCCTCCTCTGCAGTCACAGATCCATGATCACATGAACATGTCAGTCAGGCTCAGCAGATGCTCTTGGCTAGCTCCATGCTTTTCCAGGCTTATGGTGTCTGTCTGAGCAGTGCAATAGCCCTTTCAGCACACAGAACAGTGGGCTTATAATGAGCTTTACTGAAGATAAATTGACAATGGCTGTCAATTTCTTTAGACTCTTTGCCTCTTGCCCATATTACCCCAAGCCTCTTCCCTTTTTCCAAAGAATTAGTTTTCCTACCCTTTGGTTCACTGTGCATTTTTTCCCAACAACTTTTCAGTGGTATCAAGGCTCAGAAATCCTAGATAGGGTCTCTTGGTCTTCAGGCAGCACCCAGCTGCCTGGAGAGGACATTGTAATGACACACACGGACATCAGAGAAGTCTCTCCTTACAGGTCATGTCTGTGAGTTTGAACACTCGGGTAGCATGTAAGTGAATGAAAATATTTGTTCATCAATTTCATAGATTCAACTTTTTCTGATATAAATTTCTGACTCACTAATCCACAAATATCCTCTGGTCCCTCAGCAAGCCATGAGCTGACTGGCTGAGCCATCGCCCACATTCAATAAATATGGACAAATTTATGCTAACTGCTTTCAGGGGACTCAGAAATTAAAATGTTCAGAACCTGTCATCCAAGAACTCACATTCTGTGAAGATGCTTCAAAGATTTTGTTAGTATTTAATCGGAGGAGGTGTGCCATACAGTTGTGAGTGCAAAAGCATTGGGTCAGAGACCAAGTTTGAGTTCTTTGCTGTGTGACCTGGGGTCAGTGGCACAATCTCTCTGAGTTTCAGTTTCCACCAACTAGCAAGTGTTGGAACACAGGTTTTCTGGGGGACCATGGGCTGACAGATAAAGAGCCAGACACATTGCTTGGCCCAGAATGAGCTTTCAAGGCACTGGCTAAAATGTAAGGCAGGCATAATTCAGTACCAAAATATATGATTTAGAGCTGAACAATGTTTAGAATGAAAAAGAACCTTGAAGCCCTCTAATCCAGTGTTTCCCAAATAATGGTCTGTGGATGGTTGCCAGTTGGTGACAAATTTTCACCAGTCTGCAGCAAAATACAAGAACAAAAAGGCAGTGTCATTGCAGACTGTTCCTTGCTTGGTGTTCTATTTCCATTCTTTTTGTGCGTTCTTTTTTTTTCTCATTCCATTTTTTCAGGAACTGGTAAAAGACAGCTGGGAAGAGTGAGCTGGCACCAGTGCTCCACTTATTACGTGGTGGGCGATCTGCTCAGGAATCTCCATCTAGGACCACTGCCCTACCAGCTGTCCACACTCGGGAAACCCCTGGCCCTCAGCGCCCAGCTCACCAGACGGACAAAAGTGCCCTCGTCTCCACTGCCCACCGGTGCCGATGTGGCAGTCATGAAGCCCTGAGCCTCCCCGACCAATAACCTTGAGAGTGGGACCTGTGGGCAGCTGTCCTGGGCAGAGTGGCCTTCAATGGCCAAGCAGCACCTTTCTGCCATATGTGTGGTTCTTTATCCACTCAGCTCTCCGAGCATCACGCAGCCCGTGGGCTGGGTTCAATATCTACTCCATTTTTATCAGGATGACGCGTGGTTATTGTATTTGATTCTGTTTCTCAGAAGTGCCCTTCCCTTTAACAGCAGCTCCCGCATAAAGCCATCACCCTTAGCACTGAGCCTTTAGGCGTCTGCTGTCCTGGAGCCTCAGTGCAGTGTGAAAGCTCTGATTTGTTTGAACCTCGCCTTTTCCCCAGCAGGACTGAGGCAGCTGCCATTTTTGCCATCTTTCACAGTGAGAGGGAAGACCATCATTTGCTATTTGTTTCCAGAAACCATAGTCGCCCATCCGGTTTCCAAGCCTCACCTGCTCACCCTCATCAACCAGTGGCAGCTCCATGCGGCCCTGCCCCGCCCGGCGCCCACCTCGCCCCCATGCCACAAGAAGCCCTGTGGGTGCCCCGCTCGGGGAGCCAGGTCACACTAGATCTTGCCTCTCTTCAGTTCGGAGATGAGGTTAGATAGATGCTACAGGCCAGCTGCTCTGCTGTCTCGTCACCGATCAGGATGAATGTTCCAGAAGGCTCCCGTTCTAAGCACCTTGTGTGTGCCAAGGCCACTAGACACTAGGCCATGTCCTCCTCACAAGGTGACATGACAACTGGGGCCTCAGATGCAGGGGCAGGCACACGGATCCTGCCACCCAAGGTGGCCAGCACGGTGATCAGGAACCTGTCAGGAGCTGAACCACGTCCTCAGGCTGGAGTGCTCTCTGGGTACAAGTCACCTCCCACTTTTAACTAGAGAGGAGCCAGCCACGCCCGCGCCTGAGCCCTTCCTCGTGGCCACTGTGGGTCAAAGGTGGGCGGGAGAGGCGGCCTGGTAGAAGCATGTTGTCCGGAGTAAAAGGAAACGACTCTTGGTCAGTCCTGAGCCCCGCCCGGCCAACGCCCATGCTGGATCATTCCAGCAGGCCTGCTGGGCCGTGCTCCCAGGACCAGGACCGGGGGCTGCCACACCACCCACACACCTCCATATCGCATGTCTTTGAAGGCGCTCTCACCTCCGGCGGGCAGGAGGCAGGTGTGGAGCTTCCCTCTGCATCCGCGTCCGGGAAGCACCTCCACACCTGCAGGGTGGACGTGCAGGTCGCGGCTGCTCAAGGCCCTGCTGCGGGCGCCCGTCCCCGCCTTCTGTCATCCACCGCTGGTCACCTGGCACTGCCCTGCTGCCCTGTTGCGGCTGGAGCATCTTGAAAACTGCAGGTGTTGTTCAGCAGGAAAAATCAGGTGGTGCAAGGAAGCAGACCAGCCATCCTGACCAGAGGGCAGCCAGCGGCCAGCAGGGCAGAGGCGCGTCCAGATCTGGGCCAGGAGAGCACACTGTGCCCAGGAGAGCACACTGAGAAGGAGCAAGAGGACCTAGGAGCAGTCAGATACCCGCTTTTGTCAGGACCACTGAATTATTCATCAGCTGCATCAGCTGCTAATAGGGACTCCATCTAATCGCCCTGCTTTTCTATCTCCCCTGGAACTGTGTCACCACCAACTCCCAGCCCCTGATTGAGTTAAGAAAATAAAATAAGTTCCCAAGGGAAAGCAAATGGGTAAGAAATGTGCCACAGAGGTAGTAGCAAAACTATCCAGCTGCAGGCTCTCACCAGCTAGCCTGCCAGCCATAAGACATATCATTAAAGTCACCCCGGGGGCCTCCTGCCCTTCCACTCGGGGGTCTGTACTGCCTGCAGCAGAGACTGGGAATTTTCTCCGTCACATCCCTTAACTTAGGCTGGAACACCTCCCTCTTGGAGCCTCTTAGAGCCTGGTTTCAAATCTTTACTCTGCCAGACCAAAGGGCCACACACAGGTGGGGCCCCTGGGTTTGAACTCCAGGGCTCTGACGTGAGAGACGACACTGTCATGGGCCCTTCAGACCTTTGTGCACAGGTAGTTCTGCTGTCCTGGAGCTACTTCTAATGCAGACACTTCACTGTCACAGGTCATGGTAAGGCCGAGATGTGCTCAGGACCCTGACAGAGCAGCAGCGGCCTTGGTCCCCTCTCAGTCATCTGTGAACGAGACCAAGGTGTCTTCCTAAGGAACTGGGTCCTTTCACACAAAGAATGACAATAACCCAAACCCCACTCAATGGAGTGTGTATCTGCCAGGAACCAAAGGACAAGGGAGTTCATACTAAACTCTGCAGAAGAGCAAGATATTCCAGGAAACAGCATGGGGGGGCCTCAAAAAATCAAGACGACATATATCACATAATCCAGCAGGTCCACATCTGGGTATTTATTTCACTCAGGTGTGGGAGATAAAGAAACAAAACAAATGAATACAAAGAACAAAACAAAAACAAATCTTAGGTTCTGGCAACAGAATGGTGGCGCCCGGAAGGACGGGTCGGTGAAGAGGGTCAGTTACAGGTGTGGAAGGAAATTAGCTCGTTGGCAATGCTGGTGGTGCCAGCATATAGATGTCGTATTATAGAGCTGTACACCTGACACTTACACCGGGTACGAACCAATATTACCCCAACAGAGTGGCACGCATATGTGCGCAGGTATATATCAAGACAATTTGGTACGTAGATAAGTAGGTAGGCAGATAGAGAGATAGAAGATAAATAGATAGATAGCTGGATAGACAGATATGAACACACCAGTTTCTTACAGGATGCTGGAGCTAGGGTCTGGCCAATTTGTTGCCCTGCATTTGTCCATAGGCCTAGAGCACCTGCCCTTGGTTCTGAAACTCTAAAAAGAATCTGAAAGTAGATAAGAGGTATGAAAGGCCACCTTAAGAACCATTCCTGATGAAGGTCACGGTTCTTCCATGGCCCCTCCAAGAGCAGATGGCCAGACCCTCACCTCTAGAGAGGGTCAGGAGATGACCAGACCCAGGCCTCTAAAACCACAAACCCAGAGCCGAGTCACGTCCTCTGATTTGCTGCTGAGCCAGTGAGGGGCAACTAGTGGGGTGCAAACCAGGTCCTGTCTAGCTGCCCTCCAGCTGCATCATCTTTGGCCAGGCACTTAGGTTTAGTGGACAGACAGCCCCTTCTCTCACTTGAACCAGGAGACTAAGAAGACATGTCTCAGAGATATGAATTAAACAATATGGATGTGGTAACTGCGCCATGTGTAGAAAAGAACAGCAAGTCGCTGCTAGCTTTTTTCACTCTTTATTCGATGTCACAGAGATTGATGGTGAAGGCACGTGGGAAATGCTGAATGAAATAGGCCCCACTGGATGGGAGGGGGGTGTGCATCATTGGGAGCATTTTGGTTATAAATGACAGAACTTTTACCCAACTTAGAGAACAAAAGAGCGCAAGAATAAAAGATGCAATTGTTCATCTAACTCAGAACTTGGCAGGGGGTGAGTTTGGATACAAGGCCCGAATGACATGGACGTGTCTTTTCCTCTTCATATCTGGACTCCTGTCTTCTGTGTTGGCTTGTCTTTGGGGAAGCAATCTCTAGTTTATAGCAAAAGCAGCTGCGGAATCTCTAGTCGTACATGATCTTTGGTGCCGATGTTTGGGGTAGAGAACTCTCAGAGACCACAGATCTCTCCAAATCTCCCATCTCAGCTGGGCCCAGTGCCTGTTCCTGAGTGACTGTCTTGTCTGCATGAGGACCACCTGCCCAGCATGGCTACCAGGTCCAGCACTCCCAAAACCATGAGCATTTAAGCCAGGTGGCTGACAGAAAATTCCAGAAAGTCCACATTGTTTAAAATTCCAAAGGAATTCCGGTTCCCTGAACACAGCCTCGAGTTGGGTGGTGGTGGTGGTGGGGGGTTTCAGGTCCCGAAAAGTGGGATTTTATTACTAAAGAAGAAGGAAAAAAGAACAACAATTGTTCACAACTAGGAAGGAAATCGAGATTTAAGGTCATAGCAGGGCTGTTAATGGCACAGTTGACATGAGGTGAAGCCAAAATGCGCGAGCGCTGCATCCATGACACGTCCCCGATGAGCTGGATATCTAAGGCCATCGCAGTGTCGGTAACACGATCCAGGGCTGTCACGAGGCGCCTGCCCTGGGTCCCACGATTTATGCACAGCCCACAATGCATTTATTAAAAAGGTTACTGAGCAGAGTGTTTGCTGCCCGGTGCACGTAAAGTCAAACTGTGGTCCCGGGTTTGAGAAAAGAAAGGTTCGAGATCCAGGGCCAGGGTGACCCAGGGTGACCGCGAGGTCAGCCGGAGTAAGACAAGAGGCAAGGTTCCAATGGGTCTCCCCGCTCAGGGTCGGGGAAGGTCTTAAAGGGGTGGGGGGGATAAGTGAAGAACAAAGGAATTCCTGCCAGGCTAGCTGTGCAGTTTCACACTCCAGAAGCAGGCAGGCATCTCAGCCGACGCTCCCGGCTTGTGGACGCCGGGCTTCTAAGCACCTCTCCTCGCTCTGCAAGCCCGGGCTCCCTGTGAGCAGTTTTCATTCCCAGGGCTGGGCAGTCACTCAGGAATGAAGCGTCCCCACTGCCTGCTCGGGTCGGAGCGGCATCTGGGAAGAAGCACTTATTTATATCCCTTGGGTCACATTTTTGCCAGATAGAAGCAATACGTTTGGCCTGGGTTCTTAACTGTAAGTTGGCTGTCTAGTCAAAATAAGTCACTCAAGGCTAGATGCGAAGTCAAAGCAGAATCAATAATTCCATCAGGTTCAAAGTCACACCATGCTCCCGTCAGGGGCCCCAATGTCCAGTGACAAGGCTAACCCTCTGTTCCACCAGAGCAGCTCTCCCCTCTCTGTCCTTTGTCCCCAAGTAGAAAACAGTCATGTCTGACTGCACCTGCCTAGGGAATGTGGCCTGCATGGAGGGAAATGCACATGTCAGGAGATCTGAGGGGACCAGAGATCAACGAGTTAACCTGTCCCATGTGTCCTGTCCGATAACATGAATGGGGACTGTCTCGTGTGGGAGAACATTGTTCCCCAGGAGAGAGCGCTTTCTGGGTTCTGTCTCTCTGTCCCCCTGTCCCCCATCAGTACTCAATGGAGACTCAGGATGAACCCAGGTGGAACTCGGCAGATGAGAAGTGTTGAACCATTCACCTCCCTCTGAGGAAACATACCTGTAGCCAACATAATACCCATAATGTTCAAAAGGCCTATATAGCACTGATTCTCTACATGGGTGAATAGCTAGATATTGAACTTTAGAAAGCTACACAGTATGATTTAAGTAAAATTTCATCTATTACATAAACTTTTGTCTTAGAAATAATTTTGAATATTGACTTTTCTTCATTATAGTTCACGCTTACCTTTTTAATGCACTTAAATATTTTGAAAGAAAAATAGCTTCCTTGAAAACAAAAATGGTTGGTGAAATCTGTATCTGTTTATTTAATTTGTAGATTTTAATGAAAATATGTTCAAATTTTGTACAGCTTGAAGGAAGACATTTAAAAAAATTTTAGGCAGTGAAAATGAACACAAGTCAAAGATGTGAGAGAAATTTAAATAATAAGAAGTTTGAATTTGTCAATGAGAAAATTGATATTTATAGAAAATGGAATATTATTCAGTCATCAAAAGGACATTCTTCCATTTGCATGAATCTTCAGGACATTTATTTTTAAGGAATGATGCAGGCAAGAAAGTAGGCAGACAGGAAGAGAGAGGAGGAAGCATTTTATATATTTTTATTTAGTCGTTCATCTTGGGGGTGACCCCAACCCTGGGTCTGGAACCTGGGTCCTTGATCTATATGTTGACTACATCTGGTGACCTTCCTGCTAGACCACCAGGGCGCACCTTGAGGGCATGATGCTAAGTGGAATAAGTCAGGCAGAGAAAGATAATAGATGCACGATTTCTCTTCTGTGTGGGACCTGAAACTCCCAGCTCAGAAACAGCCAGTGGTGAATACAGGGGAGCAGGGCGGTAGGGCAGAGGGGAGATGGGGATTTATAACACAGCATGGTGGTCACAGCTAATTAGACTGCGTTATATGCTTAAAAGTTGCCAAGAGATAGATCCTAAATATTGTGACCACAAAAGAGAAATGGTGATTATGTGATGGGTGGCGGTGTTAGCTAATGCGATGGCAGAAATAATTTTGCAATATATAGACGTATCATATAGACATATCAGATCAACACTGTGCACCTCACATTTGCAATTATATTTCAGCAGGATCTCAGTACAGCTGGGTGGAGAGAAGAAAGTTGAGCTCATGAAAGAAAAAAGTTGAAAGGAAAAGGAAATTGGGATGATTTAGAGCTGCAAAGAAGGTGAACACATTTCTGACATACACGACACACGCAAAATGTGTGATTCTGATTTACAATCTTCATTAAAGATTTGATTATTTATGTCACTAGCACACATGGAGACTATGCTCGTCTAATCTTCCTCGTGAACAGGTACCTACACATTTATGTCCCTGACTAAGTGAAAGTTTCATGAGTACAAACAGTGAGAATGAGAGAGAGAACTACTCAAATAAAACTTAGTTTGGAGACATCAAATGTAATGTTGACCTGCCCACTGGAAGATCAGGAAAATTGCATTTATGAAATTGGCGGCATCGTGGTTGAAGAGGACAATATTCTGCGTTTGGTCTGTGAAAATACTAGAAAATGACCATCACCTTCTTTAATGCCATATGACTATTTTTTGAGTAAAACAGAACTCAACTCAAATGAGTATCTCTGTGTCAGAACTTTAGCCTAACATTAGATGACGTGTTGGGCCATACACATTGCATAGTTCAAATTTGCCCCTAGAGACATATCCTCAGCTGTGCAAGAGAAATGACATTCTTTGGAACAATTCAGATGACATACATTGTTTTCTGGATCTTCCAAAGACTAAATACAGGGATGAAATGTTGTCAAATTGACCTTCATCACTGTTGGGCACGGTGATTGCGAGCTCAGTTAATTGCCACTACTAGTTGTTAAAATAATCGCATTCATGCTAAACCTGGTAGTGCACTGATGAGTTACACAACAGAAGACCTCAGGTAAAGAGGAGACTGAAATCTGTGCACCCTAGTGGCATAGAGGCTAAGTCCTCAGTCAGAGGGTGCAGTCCACATGCATCCCAAAGACACGGGTTCACAACCTGGAACCAAGGGAAAAACAGATAAACAACTAAATGAAACAAATAAATGCTTCTTTGCCTTATCTCTGCCTGCATTGTCACCTTTATTCCTGCCTGCTCCTTAAAACAAAACAAAACAAAACAAAACAGAAGTTTAAAAATAGAGTAAATGGTTATCTTCGGTGGAAAATAATAATAATTTGTGTTGTCCATACTTTTTTGTTAAGAAACATTGCTTGTCATAATAGCGTTAGCAAAATCTTCTGAATAATACCACCAATGTCAAATATTTCTGTAAAAGAGTAAAAAAAAAAAAATGCCTCAGAATTTTAAAGAAAAAGTTTTCTCTGCATCAAACGAAATTGCATGTGATTTATGCAATAGTCCAACAACACAAATGGAAGCATAAACAGGAAGCAAAGCCATTCCTTTAACTAAAGGAAAAATATTTGTATAAAAATTCTGGTGTTTATTTCTATACAGATCATTTCAAAGTATTTAGAGAGTCTCCAAGTGATGCAGTCTCCAAGAGAGACAGTCACATGTTACCACTTTTGGTTTTCTTAGCAATATTTCAATATTAAAATTTTTGAAAGAAGTTAAGTAATACTGTATAGACTAGAGGTTGCATCAAGAGATAGTAAAACTTATGAGGAAGTAATTGTAATTGACATGATGAAATTGAAATATTTTCTAACATACTCTGTGATAAATATATTTTCTTTGCTACAATGTTTGAAATAATAGGCAAAACATCACAGCTCATTTCTTACCAAATTTTGCTTCAAACATTGCATCTCAGGGCCAGTGGCTAGCCTCCAAATAGCAAGCTTCCTACAAACTGAAATCAAGTGACTACAAGTAGGTAAGAACCACATAGGTAGGTAAGATCCTCTTTGGATCATTTTATTGATCCAATTTATTGGATCAATTTATATTTTATTGATCCTTATTGCTTTCCATAAGACAAATATTTTGTGAAAATATTGACAAACATAATTAGAGAATGTTCTGAAATGAAGACAAAAAAATAAATTTCTTGTGTTAAACATACATTTTATGAATTACATGTCTACTTTATTTCTTATCCAAACATGACTCGCCCATACCCTGAACACCCCGGCTGGGCGACAACAGATAATTTCAAACCTCTTTGATATTTTGCCAATTTTCAGCCATTTCAAAACTGTAACTTTAGACAGCTTTGGTATGTGTGCTATGAAAATATTTTTGTCAGCTTCTGGACTCTGTCTAATTGGCTTATTTTTTTCACTTGATTTATCAGTTCAGCATATGTAGATGCTGTTTAGATTTATGTGTGCTGGTCCACAATGTGGGTGATCCGGCTCATACCATCCAGTGGGTAGCTGGGTCACCCGTGCTTTAAAAACATTCTCAATGCCATTTCCAAATTTTAGAAGGCCTACGCCAGCCCCATAAGTCTGAATTCTCAGAGCTTCCTCTTATGCTCCACTCTCTGCTGGGCAAGAGCTAGAGGTTTTGTAGATGTTTACACCTGCTGCGTCTATAACCACATTTCATGTTCACCTTGCCTCCTGCTCAGAGCTGCTCTTGCTCATCTCTACCTTGTCTTTAGACAAGCTTCTTCTCCCTCCGTAGCTCCTCCTTTTGTCTGTGGAAGGATATGTCTCTTTAGACTTAGAGTCCGCCCTGATGGAGGATTCATCTCATTCCGCCATCATTACCTACAACTGCAAACCCCTCATGACAAACAAGGCACCTTCTGAGGCTCTGGGCGTCCCCAGCTTGGACATGTGCCCATCACTGCTGTGTGCTGGCTTGGACCTGGGGTCCAGAGGGCTTCCTGCTGGAGAGTCATGATCTACATCCTCTGTCTCCTCGAGAAACATGTCCGATCTCCCCAAGGTGGCAGAAGTTGCCTGCACATTCATATGCTGCTTTGACTTGGTGTGACTTGGTTCAGCTTGGCAGCCCAGGGTCAGAAGTCCTTGGTGTTTGTCATGAGAAAGTGAGTTGTTGAAAAAACACACCTCCCTTGGCCAGAAAAACCTCAAAATACCCTTAAAAATATGCAATTCCAGGAGGAAATGATAAAAGGTACTAAAATTGAGACCTCACCTGATAAGCACGCATGGAGATTCTGGTGACAGCACTTAGCTCCTGTAGGCCTGCCATCTGGAGTGTCTTTTCTGATAAACGTTAATTAATGCTTCTTCTGATAAGCATCCTGCCCACAGTGGATTCTCTGGAAGCTCTTCTGCTAAGTGTATTTGTTGTACCTCCCACCCTAGTATTGATCTTACCAGTAGATAAAACCAACCACTTCACACAGCAGAAGTCGCTCCACTGTAACATCCTGAAGAGGAAAACATTTGTTTAGTGGCAATTCCTGAGGATTTCGCTCTGAGAGGTGCACAGCCATGGTGGGCTGTTAATTGTCTACTTCACCCTCATTGTGAGTAGTTCCTGACATTCCTGATACATACCCCAAAGTTAATGAGCTTACAGGAAACAAAAGCCTGGGTCAGGGGTTTCCAGAAGTGGAGGGAAGAGTTACCTTTTGAAGGAAACTGTCCTCCTACCCGAAGAGTGAAGCAGTTGGTATCGCCTGGTTAGAACTCAATTAGGGAGAGGAATCAGGTAGAATTCTGGGGGAATACTACAGAAAACCACCCTGAGGTAAATTCATTTGGGAGAAGAAAACAGGCATCACGATGTAGGTGAGATGCGGCCAAGACATTTGCTTTGCTCCAAAGCTTTGCTGGAGGCTGAGCTAGCAACCCTGCTCCCCAAAGAGAAGTGGGAGAATGGAGGGCTGGGCCCCGGGGGTCCGCCAGCCTGTGAGGGGCGGTGGCCCCGACAGTCAGTGTGTGAGGCATCCTGAGCTGAGGGCCTAGCATCAATCTTCCTCCTCCCTCTGCCTCTCTGAGCTGTCTTTGTGTCTTTCCCGAAAGGACGGCCAGTTGGAGACAGACGTGGGTTAGGGATTCCTCCCCCAAGGAAGTAAATCTCAGGGTTTACCGAGCATTTCTGGTCACACCTGCTGGTTCTTCTCCACACATGTGTCCTGGGGCCACAGGACCCACTTGTCCCTTGACACTCATACAGTTGCTTAAAGGTGACACAAACCTCCCTTCTAAGGCTGCTGGGAAATCCAAAAGCCCTTTACAAGTTCACCAGAATTTTTATGTTGTGTGTGTGCTCTTAACTCTGATTTCTTGCTCCCACGGGTCCCCACTGCCCAACTTCCTGGCTTGTCTTTTCTGGTCACCAGCACTGGCTTCTCATCTGCCATGAGCATCTCAGCAGGTTCCTGGCTCCCAGCAGAAGGGAAAACAGACGTCCCAACAGCGTCCCTGTCTCTGTCCGCTCTTCATATTCTCAGCCACTCTGGTGCACTGCTCTCCCCCACCCTCCCTCTCCCTCTGCCCAGTGGCCACCAAAGGGCCACTTCTTACACAGAACTTTCCAGTCCTTTACTGATCTGAACTGCTGAGGTAGTGACCCAGGTCCCAGCACGGGAGAGGCGTGGGTTCCACACTGACATGAAATGGCCTAAAGAGGCAGTTTGTTTTTCAAAGCAAAGGGACAATGGCCGAAGAAAGGAACACTTCCTGTGGCCCTTCAAATGTTCTCATGTCTCATTTGCAATGTCACATTCTGAGTAGAGTCTGAGATGAAATCCTTAAACCAGGACGTTCCCCAGCAAGTAAGAGACAGCCCGTTGGCCCCAGGTCTGGGCCCTCTAACCTGGCAGGGGTCAGCGTCTGAGCACGCGCAAAGGAGTCTTTATTTGGAGAAGACAATTCTCGTGAGAGGTCTGAGTGGAGAGAGAAGCTTGCGTCCCATCAGCACTGAGCCTGCTGTCTCTGCGTGGTGCCCAGACCTGTCTGTGTGGGAAGGAGGCCCGGGCAGGCAGCGGGCACCCAGGTGCCCGGGGCGCATAGAGGCTGCTGCGCCTGCAACTTTCACTCCACAGTGTAAATGTAACAAGTAAACAATGACTGGGTTGAAATACAGTAACAAAATCAATCAAGCCTCTTCCCACACTGGCCTCGCTTTTCAAGGGCTGCTTTAGTGAACAGTCTTCTTGAAAGCAAAATAATCTTTTTCTTAAAAACTATGACGATGGTCATTACAAAGCTCAGTAATAATCACTGAGCTAAAATCCTCTCATGATTCATCATCTTTCATGTTCACAACACTCCTCGGGGTGCTCTCTCCATTTTACAGATGAGAACATGGAGACTGGTGGGTTTTCTTTTCCGAGGATATAGAGACAAGGCAGACTCCCAGACAGCAGTCAGATGCTGACCCTCACCGAGTCCTGCCCTGACCTCGTGCTCAGATGCTGTCCTTTTCACCAGGTGTGGCCTGTTCCCAATGGACAGTCCAGTTCCATGCTGCAGGGCAAGACCAGCGTGCTGGGGGTGCTGCTTGGACGTTCTCCCTCCTCGACGTTTGAACGACGCCCCCGAGGGCAGAGGGCTGCATCTGAATCGCGGTCCCCGTCTCTCTGAGGAGGGTGGGTGGGCCAGGGCGCTGCCTGGGTCCAGCCACAGGGACACAACTAAGCTGAGAGGCACCCTACTAGCTCTTCAACTGCCTCAAAATACAGGGAAAGGTGGAGGCATGGTCTAGACCAGAACAGAACAATAGGACCTACGGTGGCACGCGATGGGTGACCTGGGCTTCTCCTGCCTGAGATGTACCCCTTCTCTGCACCCCACTTCCCTGGTCCAGTTACCAGGTCAGCCCTGGTCAGAAAAGCTACCTACCGCAGGATAGTAAGGTATTTTGAGAGAGAAAGAGACCATGTGCACATCATTTTTATTATAATATACTCCTACAATCATTCCATTTTATTATTAATGCTGGAGTCTCTTGCAGTGTCTCATTTATAAGTTAAACTATAGCACAGGTATGTGTAGATCAGGAAGGATGGCATCTATAGGGCCCCGTTCTACACAAGATTTCAGTCACCCACTGGGGGGTCTTGGAACATGTCCTTGGAAGATAACTGTTTCAAAACCTGTGGCATAAAAGGAAAGAAATGTGGTTTTGCACTCTTGGGGAGCTGAGACCATAAAACATTTCCTGTTTGAAACTGTCAAAGACAATGGCATTCTTCGGGAGACTGCTGGGGTGTTCCGGAGGACAGGGTCCCTCCCAGGCCCCAGGCCAGAGGAGGTCCCACGTCAGGGTCTATAGAACTGACTAGCAAATAACCCACGTGAGAGCTGTCTCCTTCCCCTCCACATCCAGGCTTCCGTCTTTGCTCCAGAGCTGATCAGATCCAGCCAAGTGGCCCAAGGCCGGGAGACCAGGCTCCTTCGTCTGGGGCACATGCCCCGGGCGTGGTGGGCATGCCCACCAGAGAGAATCACGGCCAACATTGAAGGCCAGCATCCTGAGACAGCTGTGCCTCCTCTCAGCTTTCTCAGGCAACATTGTCGAAAACTCACCTGCACCCTAGAACAGCTCCAGCCACCTGAGTGGGTGCGAATTGTTTCAACTGAGTTACACGCTAGCACGTATATCTGCATTTGCAAATATGTGCTATTGTTTTTAATTTCCATATGTATTCTATCCTTTAAATGTATTTTTACTGATTAGAAAAGATATTCAAATCTAATAAATATTCTGTAACACATCAAGATGTCTTGAGCATTTAATTAAATCCTTGAAAGTCAGTACTTAGAAACTAAGCATGAATGTTATTTAAAAAAACAATTATATGTGTGTTTTAGGCTCTAAATATTAGAAGCACAAATCGAAATCATCAAATAAACTTTTGTGCTCTATGTCTAAAGTAAATTTCAATCTTCATTTCAGTGCCTTTATTGAATATCATATCATGAAATATGTGACATAAAATGTCATTCTGCATAATTAGGTTCTTTCATAATTATTTTAAAATAAATTCAATAATATGGAGTACTTATTAAATGTGAATAGTCAAATTTGTTTTTTTAGATATGTATCACAGATATTATTAAGACTTTAATAAAATTAACTTGTAGTGTAAACTTTAAGTTTAATATATTATTTAAAGTAACATTTTATGGGGCACGACCTAGTGGCCTAGAGGTCTACAACACCTGGGAGCAGTCCCACAGACATCCCAAGGTCCCAGGTTCAGGACTCAGGATCAGGGGACAACTGATGTGTATAACTAAATAAAAATAAATAAAGTGCTTCTTCCTCCTCTCTCTGCCTACACACCTTCATTGCTGCCTGCACCTGTCCTTTAAAAAAATAAAGTAACATTTTATGGAAATAACTTATTTATTTTATATTATGCAAATGCAGGTAGAGAAAAAAATGAGTTTTCTAAATTCCTTAGGAAACTCTTGACGCCAGGTGTTTTAGGGTTAAAAGAGAGAGGTAAATCAAGGTTGACTTAGTTCTGTCTGAAGTCACACAAACAAGGTGAGGGCCTTAAAATGCTTGCTGGCCACTATGCATGCCGCTCAGCAGCCAGCTGTGTCCACAAGCCCTCAGCCCAAACCGCACCCGCGAAGCCACTCTCAGGACTGTTCCAGGACCTGGGTTCGCGGTGGTTTGCCGTGCAGTGGTTCAGAGAGAGACACTACCACTGACACCGGGCTTGTTTGCCCGAGTCACACAGACCTGGCCTTGGGTGCAACAGGCTCAGCCCCCGGCCATCGGCTCCGAGTGATCAGTCACGGTGCTCAACACAAGGATCGAGCTGTGCAGAGAGTGCTCTTGTATTTCAAGACCTCATAATGTGAGCGGAATAAGGAAGGTGACATTGACACAGAAAGAAACTTTGGATAAGCTGGCTCGGTAGTGGGCTTGTACCCCCGGCGGAGGCGCCCTTCCTGCTGCCAGCATATGGACGAGCTCCATCCCCGTCACCACATGCCTGTCTTTGCTCTATTCCAGCTGATGTCCTGACTCCTGGGCATGGGCATCAACTTCACCCAGCAATGCCCCTGATTGACAGCCTGGCCACTCCATCAAGACCAGAGCCTGGCTCCTCTGCCAGGAGCACTAGAGTCTCCATCCTCAGTCACCTGGACTCACATCACCTGGGTCCATGTGTCTTCAGTCTGCTGCTCCCTCCGCCAGGTGGTCGGTCACCTCTTGCACTGTGTCCTTGAGGATGGAGCTTCTTTCTTTGGAAGGGCTTGAGTAGGTCAGGACAGCACTTTAAGGAGGAGAAGCCCCCACCTGAAGCAAGAGTCCAAAAAGTAAACACTTTTGCCTGCAGATCACATCCTGTTCCACTAATGTTTACCGTCTGCAAAGAGGCCGGCCCCAGATACAGGATTAAAGCCCAGCTCACAGGCGCTCACCAGCTGCACCACAGCCCCTGCATCACAGAGACCTCGATGGCAATGGAGATGCTACTGCTGGCTACCCTGTTCCTGGCTGTCCCTCAGAGGCAATGGAATACACAGGTGAGTCCTGAGTTGCTGGAGGGAGTGGTCCCCACATTTCATGACAACGCACAGGTCTTGATCTCTTGTTCTGGGCTGTTTTGAGGCAGAGGTGGCGTGACATCCCTCAAATCCAGAGCTAAAGGACATGACCCCCTGTCCTCTCCCTCGAGTTCACCTGGTCCTCAGAGGGTCTACTCAGGGAGTCAGGGCGCAGTCTCCTCCGATGACTGGATGGGGGAACCCCTGTCCCCTGCTCACCCCAAGTCCTCTCCCCATGGAGAGACTCCTCTTTCTACAGAAGAGAGAAAGTCAGCCTTCTCATAACCCACTCAGGTCGCGACATCACATGTGATTTCAGGTGACTCCCACTGGCCCAGGTCACAGACCCAGCTGTGTGTTCTATCCACTGTCATGGTCAGTCCACAACGAAGGAGTAGTCATTAAACCAGCAGAGAGCCTGGGAGCAGGCTGGCCCAGACAGAGGAACAAGCTGGCCTCGTGAGGATGCTTCTCACGGGCAGTCAGGGGCAGGTGCCGCTCTCACAGACAGAGGCCATGACCGCAGGTGACTCACCGCTGACCCGTCCTGCTTGGAGTCTGGGCCACATGGGGAAATCAGAACAAGGTTCTCTCAAAGTCATCGAATCACCTTGTGAGGTTGCCAGAGGCCAGACTCCGTTTCTTCATCTATGAAACAGATCAAGGGACAGGGGTCTTGCCTGGTTGTCATGGAGATGGCGTGAGATCAGTTAAAGGCGACATGTGCTCTGTGATGGGTCCACACTGTGGAAAGTGACATTTTATTTGTAATAAAGAGGCTGTAACGTTTGCTCCATTCAGTCTTTCCTTCCTATCCCCGCTCCACCCCACAGGGACCATGTCTGTCACAATCAGCCAGTACTCGCTCCGCACACCACTCATCCAGGTGTGCAGGGGACGAGGCACACGGCTTGGCGCCCACCCTGACGCCCTGTGGCGGGGGCTGTGATTCTCCCCACCGACGCTTATGGTGAAGATTGTAACCTCTTCCCAACTCCCTCTCCCAAAACGCTCTCCTTGTTCTCTGCCAGCGCTCACAAGAATGCCTGCATCTGGGGAAACGGAAGCTCATGCTGCTTTTCCCATTTCCCAGAATAAAACAAAACTAACCCAGTTCAGGCCTCTGTAGCCTCCTGGGCTATGGTTCTCTTGGCTTCAGGTGCCATTATGCTTTCCCTAATTTACTTCTAGACCCTTTTATCTGTTTCTGAAGCAAAAATAAATCATTGATTTTATGATTAAACCCTCCTGTCTCCTGGGCACATGAGGCAGAAGTCATGATGCGTCATTCCATGGTCCGAGGCAGCAGGAGGCAGGGGCTGTCTAGGAAGGAATGGGGGCCTGCAGGGGTGCGGGCTGCACAGGGATGGGGGTGGCCTGCTCAGTGGCACCGGTTCCGGTTCTGCCCTGACCTGGCTCTAGGGACACAAGGGGAAGCCATGGAATCTCCTCTGACTCAGGTAGTCCTGAGTCTCAAGACATTCAGGACGTTGGTGGGGGGGTCAGGAGGTCGCCTCCTCTAGCCCCCACTCAGCAATCTTGCAGAGAAGGCAGCGTGGGCCGTGGGTGGGGTGTCTTCAGCCGCCTCCTAACATGACTGCTCCATCTGCCCACCTGACTGGGCCTGCCTCCCACAGTGCCAAGTGCGCCCTCTGGGCCTGGCCTCAGAAGGACCCGTCACAGGCAGTGACCGTGTCTGTGCCCTCTCTTCTGCGCAGACTTAACCAGGAAGGCGTTCATTTTCCCTGAAGAATCGGACACAACCTCTGTGTAGCTGATCCCCAGGGTGAAGAAGCCGCTGGAAAGCTTCCCGGTGTGCCTGAAGGCCTGCACAGACCTCACCCAGCTCTACTGTCTCTTCCCCTACAGCACGCCCACCCAGGACAACGGGCAGCTGATCTGTGTTAACACGGCCGGGGTTCCTGCTGTCCATCGGGAACTCGGAGCTCCAGTTCCACGCATCCCTGGCCCCGTTTGTGCCCCTGTATCTGTGTGCCAGCTGGAGTCACACATGGGTATCGCTGAGCTCTGGGTGGACGGGAAGCCCCTGGAGAGAAGAGCATGAGAAAGGGCGACTCACTGGGCGCCAAGGCTGGCATCATCCTGGGGCAGGAGCAGGACTCCTTCGGGGGTGGCTTTGACGTCAAACAGTTCTTCGTTGGGGAGATGTGGGACATGTCCCTGCTCCCCCCTGAGGAGATGCACCCCTGTTATCACAATGACAATATCCTGGCATGGCAGGACCTGCATTACCAGGATTCTGGCTACGTGGTGACAAAGCACAGAATGTGGGCCTGGCCTCAGGGGAGCCTGCCCGGGGCCTGTGAAGGTTTCACACACTTCTCAAAATCAAATGCATTGATTCCACCATTTTCTGTCTCTGTAAAGATGGTACACACCAAACACTTAAGATGTAGGCCAGCCTCGCGTGACCATTTATTGTTACACACTGCACTTCTGCAGCTTCAAGCACAGGGCACACTGCTTTCAGCCTGGATCTTGCTCCTGGTGCCCCAGCTGGGGGGTTGGGGCTCTTGTGCAAACACCCATCATCTATAAGCAACATGCCATAGGGAGAGCTTTTGAATGAGCTACACATGTGAACAGGACTCCCAAAGTAATTCTGAGCTGGCTTCCTTGGGAAGGGGATGGTGGGAGGGTTCCCCCGCAGGCCCAGCGGGTCACAGTGTCAGAGGCTCAGACAACCAGGCTGGCTGAGCTCCCTCCTCACTCACCGTCAGTCTGCTTCTTCCCAGCAGTCCTCCACAAGCATCTCTCTTTCTGTCTGTCCCTCTTGCTTGTGTGACAAGCTCAGAAGGCTTCCGTGGGGACACTCACAGAAAGCATCAGTGGTAGGAGGTTGGGTGGGCAGGCGGGAGGTCCAGCCTGTTACCAGTTGGGTAGCAACCCTTTCTGGACTGAAAAGGGTGGCAAGTTTGGCCTCTTTCTCTCCAGACCAAAAAATCCTAAAATCTTCAACATATTTCACAAGTCAATAAACTTCCCCTTTAGACGGCAACGGCAATCCCAGCTGGGAGACCCCAGAGCCCTGTTCCAATAGGAGTTCCAACACAGGGCTCAGGCAAGGTGCCGGCTGTGCTGGGAACCCAGATCCACCCAGAAGGATGGGCAGGAGGCAGATCTGGTTGGAGCCACGTGGAGGAGAAAGAAGAATCACTCATTTCCAGTCTGAGATGTAATGAGTTAGCCGGGAGGTGGATAATAAGTTTCAGAAAAGACCCTCAATACCACCAGTGGAGACAGTGGAGACAGTGGAGACAGTGGAGACAGACGTTCAACCAGAGAAGTCAGAGAAGGGTGGTGGCTGGATGTGAGCATCACTAACTTGGGTGCGCAGGACTCACCAGGAAACAGCTCCAACACGAGCTCCTGCGAGATTAGAGAACATTGTCACAGGATTCCGCCCGAGGGCAGAATGTGCAAGCTGACGCTATTTCTCTGGTCTCCAGTGTCGGCCACCCCGTGTCTGCCGCAGTAGCTCATGCACATGGGAGGTCGGGGTGCTTGTCCCAGCTCTCCCTTCAGCCTGCCAACTGAGCTCCATGAGGCTTGGAGTTCAGTCCTAGCTGACCCTTAGGTGGTCTTTCAATGCATCCCTTCAAACAGCCAGATGCACCCATGGCTCTGCCAACAGCACACTGGTCACGACCAGCTCCATCCTCTTGAAGGCGCCTCCCGCCCCATCTCTCACACCTAAGAGACAGAGAAGTTGCGGAAGGAGGTGCCAGTGCAGCCTTAGCACCAAGTTTTGCAAGTCTATCAGAGGGTGAAACTTTTGAGACTGCAAAATACCCAACGGTGGGAGGACATACGTCAAAATGCCACATCCTAGCCCAGAGGTTTCCTGACCAGGGCCCGGCGCAGGGCGACCTTGACCTCCCTGTTCCTCAGCGTGTACACCACGGGGTTCAGCAGCGGGGTGATGACCGTGTAGGTGACCGCGATGAGCTGGTCCTGGTCCCTGGTGTTCTCCGACTTGGGCTTGAGGTAGGCGATGGAGGCGCAGCCGTAGTGGACGATGACCACGGTGAGGTGGGAGGCGCAGGTGGCGAAGGCCTTCTTCCGGCCCTCGGCCGAGGCGATCTTGAGGATGGAGGAGATGATGAGGATGTAGGAGATGAAGACCAGGCCCATGGGCACCACGATAACCAGGGCACTGATCATCATAGTCATTATGTCATGCACAGAGGTGTCCCCACAGGAGAGCTTCATCACGGGCCGGATGTCACAGAAGAAGTGGGCCACCTCTCTCCCACAGAAGGGCAGCCTGAACACAGAGGAGATCTGGGTGACGGCCACCAGCAGCCCGATGCTGCCGGCGCCCCCCGCCAGCTGGGCACACACCCCCTTGTTCATGATGACCGAGTAGCGCAG